>VXAX01003556.1:3743112-3912148 GCA_013399835.1 Leptocoma aspasia
GGCGCTGGGGGCGCTGCCCGCCGGGCCGGGCCGGGTGGGCGCCGCGGGGGCTGCGCGGGGCCCGCGGGGCCCTGCGTGGGCAGGGCCGGCGCGGCGCTCGCCGGCCGTGCGCTCCCTCCCGTCCCGGTGTTGTAATCCCGGGCCCGGTGCCGAGCGGCCCCAGCCCGAGCGAGCGGCAGCGCCCGTCGTCGTGGGGAGGGTACGAGGGGATGAGGTGCTTCGCCTTCCTTTTGTGCGAGCCTTGAACAAAGCTGGACCCCGGCTTTCCAAAGCGGTTTTTGCCGTTCAGCGACGTCAGACAAAAAAAAGTCTGAAGAAACAATAACCCAAATAATCGCCAGTACATTAGTAGTGAAAGATTGTGCTGTTGAGGACCGATTATGTACGCGGTTTTCATAACTGATTACAAAATCTGTTGAGCAGGGTTCAAAAGCACAAATAGCTTTTTACCACCTTTCAATCAACCACACTGATGTTGTTTTGGTGAAATTAAGAGTGAATTCAGCGCCAGGGAATGGTAGTAAGCTGTGGTATTTCCTTTCAGCAGTTGCCTGTTACTTTGTGTCAAGTTGTATGACGATTTTTCCCAGTGTAAATTGATTGCCCTTCGAATTTACATATTTTGTTCTCTGCTTAGAGGTAATTATCTTTGAGTTCTTTTATCAAGTTAGCACGCTAGGGATTGTTCAGGCCTGTCACCTGCAGGATAGAGAAGCTGCTTTTGTAGATAAGGAAGACTCTCCCGAATTGAAAGGTTTGTTTGATTTTTAGTAGAACCTAAGTCCTGGAATAAAAAAGTTAACATAAGAGCAATTCATCGTCAGATGATTTATCCAGTCTACAGCTAGAAATACTCCATGTTGTGGCATTTGTAGCAGCTTGGATAAAACTCTTAACTGACAATGTATTTGTATTTTGGTCTTGTACTTTTGTCATTTTGTAGCTTTTTCTTAGGTTATGCACCACATTTTGTTTGGGTTGTGTGCATGGGACTATGTATTTTATATGTATTTATATAGACAGGTGCAACCTGGTAGGCTTTGAGGTGTGGTTTGAAATTTTAGGAAGGGTCTTCTCATGCACCTGCAAGATTCAGCTGCCAGTACTTAGTATGTCCTGCTGGCTGATCTCTTCCAACTACAGTCTGTGTGGCTGGATCTGAATTATTTTCTTTCCTTAATTGTGAAGTAATTTAGTTTTGAAGGGGACCTCTGGATGTTATCTGTTTGAGCCTTTGGTCAAGTTAGAGCAGAAAGCTCTTGGTAAACTGCAAGTCTGAAAATAGCATGTCACTTGGAATTCACTGATTAAAAGACACGTTTACTAAAACAGTATGTAGCTAGAGCACAGGCTTTCTTAGAGCCAGTGTGTGGGACCCCAAATCCTAATGTTCTGGACACTGCTCTGCAAGGTCCTTACAGTGAAAATTGTTGTGCATATTAAAAATACTGAATATGGTGGAGTGTGTAAATGATATGTGAGCTTTTTCTGGATACCAGGTCTGACATACAGAGCTGCAGTAGCTTCTTTGGTAAATTGCTGGGAAACACAGATGAATGAAAGAGACCAATCAGTATGTGGCAGAGAAACTGCTACAAATGTTTGTTTGTCCTTGCTTATTTCAAGCAGCAGTTGGAGATTTGTCCTATCTGGATACCTGGGAAAGTGGGCATATTTTCAGTGCCTGAGATTTCTTCACTTATCTCACTGTCATCTGTACATAAATGACAGAAGGAACTCAGCAATTTAAAAGTATTTCTCATCAAAGTCAAAGGTGGGTTCAGATGGAGTACTTTGAAGCCTTGTTTCCTTTGCTAGTGTTCCCAAAATGCAGGACTTGGAGGCAGGCACGGAGTGTGCCTGACATGAAGTTTTTCCTTGCACTGCTGCTTTAGTGGTTTCCACTTTTTCCTTTCTTGGACAAGATCTGCAGAACCCTCTGCAGTTTTCCCACCACAGCTGTGCTCATGGTCCCCTGTTGCAGTGGTCTCTTTTGTGCCTTCCGGGATGGGTGGTGCTTTAAGGAAACATGATTTCTTTCTGCCTTGTTTTCTTGCAATCCGTTAAAGGTTGCTGTGAAAGCTCTTGAGGGTTAACTACTCTCCGGCAGCAAGTAGTTACTCTTTAAAATGTTTAAAACTGACAGTGAATGTAGAACTTGACCTGCTACATTGTGTTCTTTAAGAATAACATGGAGACCACACTAGGTGATACTTGGACCTGGGTAAAAGTTTGCAAGAGTCACCTCATTTTTCTTTTGTACAGAAAACATAATTTTAACAATCTTGGTGCTCTTATTGAGAAGGTCTATGGAATAGCTATTTTGTGAGGGATTTAGTCCAGAAACATCTGTGTAGCCCATTGTATTTGGGTGTGTAAATCCCAAGAGTTTTAGGTTGATAAAACACACAGCTGGCCCGCCACTGACCAGGCAATCAGGGGACAAGCTGCCAACTTGCCAGGATGGACTTTGTTGAGAATTGGCTTCCCAGGACTTTGCTGGGTATATTTACAGAGCATATTAGGTGTATTTCATGTCCATTTGCCTCCAAAGTAAAACAAAGCAATTATGCCACTAATCTGCAATACATATTTTGGAATTTAATTTGTAGCAGGTTGGACACTGAAGCATTTTAGGTTGACGTATATTTGATATACTGAGAAGACCAAGAACTTCATTCACCTTGTGGTAGTGCAAAACCCTTGCATGGGTTTCTGGTTATGACCCCATTGTTTCAGCAGCACACAAATGGTGTGAGAAATATAGTCATTCTGTTTCAGATTTATAATCCAGAGGGGTTTTTCTTGCCATTTTTCTAAAGGGTGTCTTGTAGTTGCCATCCCATTTCATTTGAATTCTGCGTGTTACGGTTAGGTTTAGTACTGTATAATGACAGTCTGGTTAGCAAAATTCAAAACAAGCATTAGGGTAGGAAAATAAACTCTGGTTCATGATTGTGATAATATTCATAGGTTGTATAAGCAGGAGGAAAGGAAAAGCCACAGCAAAGCCTTATTGAAGGTCAGGTGTGTCACCAGCTCTGAGTTTCTGCAGTGACACCTGTAGTTACAGTGAAAGTGATTGCCCTGATGGAGCTGTCCCTGCCATCACTGCCCTGTCACCGGTGACTCTTCACGGGGGAGGGGGGAGTGCTCTGAGTATCACAAAGGTGTGAACTTGGAATGTTTTAAAATATTTTGATTAGACGAAAGTCTGTGTAGTAACAATTCACAGGATGGGTACCTGCAACATGCAGCTAAATGCTCTCATGTTCATTTTTTCCTCAAAATAGGATTCCCCAAAATACAGAGGAAAATGTAGTGCATTTAAATGTAATTTGAGTGTCATGAGTTGCTTTGTATTAAAATGGGAAAATAATCAGTATTATTAACTCAGCTCTGCAGTATTGTAGCTTAATTTGCATCATATATTATAACATCAGCAATGCTTTTTACAAAAATTTGATATCACACAAATTTTTGCAGTGTCATTTCACTCAACTTTATTGGATTAAAATGTGAAAGCAACTAGCAATTCTTTGTGTCTCTATTCCCTCAGTTCACCATCTTAAGGAGTAAACTGTCAATCCTGCCATGCTTTGGTTGATAAATACAAGCAGATGTAGCAGAGATAAGTCAGAGAAATATCAAAGTCTCACAAGATACATACCAGGAAATAGATCTGGTTTGTGCAAGCGATTTCCTTTTCATTGCTGCAGCTGTTGAACTGATTTAAATTTGCTTTTCTTTTCTTGTTTAAAAAAAAAATCCCACCTAGAACTATTTGTAGGCCTTTATACTTCCTCTGTGAGAGCCTGATCCCGAATTTGACTGGAAATCAGTGGACAAAGCTCAAATGACTTTGGAGGACTGAAGTCATCAGAGGTTTCACTTATGCAGAGAATTGATACTCTGCTCATGAGATTTGTGCAAATGAGCACATTGTGTGCTCAGTCTCAGAACATCAGCGATATGGAAGTGGTGAATAAGCTCAGATAAAATTTTCTAAATTAATAATTCTTTTTCCTATCCTGTGTTCAGTTGGAAATTCACAGCGCAGTGGTCAGGCAGAGGAACTGTTCCACATGTTTTTGCAGGGGTACAGAGGGCTTGGAAAGGAAGCTTAAACAGAAGGGCTGAGAGGAATTTTTCAGCAGGAATAATGGATACTGAAAATATGAAAAATGTATCATCTACTTGTCCCTTTATATTTGGGAATGGGAGAAATTGGGCAATAGTATGAGAAAAAGAGGGATTTATCTAAAGAAAACAGTGAACCTCAGTAACTGGAAAGATGAGTGAGGAGACCACAAAGCTGGGTAAAATGTGCTCTTCCTGGCTGCATGTCCTTCTTTGTGGAAGAGAAAATCCTCTTTAACAGAATGCCTTGGAGAAGACTTTAGAAACCCTCCTGCTTCCCTGTCAGTGTTATGCAAGGAGCAGGCCTTGCAGTTGTCAGGTCTGGACAACTGAGAGTTAATTACAGCGCAGGATTGGGACAGGGCACAGGGATGAACTGCCAGCTAATGAGGTGCAGCCGTTCTTCTCACTCCCTGTTTTGGGTGCTGAATCTATCTTCTGTTCAGGTTATTGAAGGGATTTTAGCAGTAATGAAAAATTCAGTAGTGGTACCAAGTGTTAAGCAGAAATGTCTTTGATGATAGAAGATGTGGGAAGTTTCACTTTAAAGGTTTTTTTTTAAACTTGGTTTGGATGTCTCCTCTCTTGGAGACAAAGCAAACAATAAATCCTACCAAATATAAATGTGGGGTTTTGAGTAAAAGTATAGATGTATTTTTGTAATTTTATCTTCCATATTTAGTAGTTCATAATAATTTTCCTCTTTTTTTTGTGAAAATATTCTATAGAAAGTTTCCTGTAGAATATTCTGATGTGTATGCCATTCATTAGTATTGAGGATTGTGCCCTTCCCCACCCAGACAAATTATTATTCTGAGCCTAAAATTAAATAGAAAATTGGCTAGGTTTTATGGCCAATCTGTCACATTTGCATCAGTGGTTCTACCAGGGATAATTCATCTTTAAAACTTGTAGTGTGGACTGAAGTTTGAGAGACAATATTCTATGCCCTAGTCCTCTACTTGACTTAGATGAATGGAAATTTTTCTAAACAATGCTATCTCGATATTTATATTTTTAATATTTTACTACTCTTGCATTAATAAATTCTTTACTGAATTGATTTGACAACTACTCACTGGTTTGCACTAATCTTTGTATGTTTTATAAAGCTCTTTTAGTACATGGTGAGTTAAATTTTTTTACACTTACAACTATAATTAATCATAACTCTAAAAAGAATGAAAACCTGGAGTGTTGTTATACTCAGAAGTTTATGGCAGAGGGCTCTGGCAAAGTGTAGAAACATTCCCATATAGCTGATATTCTTCAGTTTCCTGCTCTTAAAATTTCATGGAAGGAATGCAGTTAGAGGCTCGCCAATTTGGGTTAGACCAGGAACTGCAAAATCAAACCTGATCCAGACAGGACAGTTTTTATTCAAACCCAAGCCTCTGTTGAACTGTCTGGTTTTGTTCTGTCCCTGGCCTTGTTTCACTCCCCCACCTCTCTTTAAATTCACAAGTTTTTAAATGTAGAGATGTTTCTAATTAAGAAAATTATTTTGGTGTAATGAACTAAAACAGAGAAGAGTGGACTAAGCTGAAGGAGGTCAAAAACCAGATGGAAATAGAAAATCTGAAAACATGGAGTAAAGAAAAAAAAATCCCCCTTGCAATAATGGAATCTAAATGCTGAAATTATACATCTGCTCAGCAGCTGTGCATTCCTTAGCCAGAGGTTCCGTTGCAGAAATGGCATTACTCAAGTTTTTCTCAAAGCTTCAAATGCTTTTGTATAATATTTACATCTCTCTAATACTGTCAGTAATAGTCTTAGGAGCCTGGAGAATAGAGGTGGAGGGAAGAGCTGATGTAAGAATTCCCTTCTTTGTCCTTAAGCATCTGTAGTGTGTATAGTTTTTTGCTGCAGTGGAATTCTGTGATTTTCTTGCTTTATTGTTCTTTATAAATATCTTTTAATTTCTGCTGACTTAATTTCAGAGGAGAAGTTGGTTACAGGAAAAGTAACCAACTAAAACTGTATGAAAGGAGGGTGTGCTGGTGAGAAAAGAATCCTACAAATGCTTCAAATGTTTTGCTCCCACCAGTGGCCAGCAATATTGCTCCAGAGGAACACATAAGACAGTCTAGCAGACAACTGTGGAATTACACCACTCTGTGGAACCTTCTTCCTACTTCCCAATAACCAGGAGCTAGCTGTCTGTAAGCACACTAAATTCATTTCAGTATATATCCATAGCACATGAAGCAATTGTAGTTAGAAAAGGTCTCTCTAAGCTACTAAGCAGGTTATAAAAATGTGTAATTTTACATTTTCTTTTGTGTTCTTTTTTGTCTTTGTACTTTTTGACAATCCTGGTGTTCATCAGAATTACCTGTTAGTACTAAGATTTACATAAGGTAGAGCTGGTCTTTGAGATTGGTTTGAGTGTTGATGTAAAGGGTGACTTAGTTAATGAAAGATCCTAAGATTTTTTTTTTTTTGCATTGTACAAAGGGATTCTTGCAACAAAGAATTTTACCAAAATTTAAAAGTCTGAGGTTATGTAAGAAAATATCGGAGTTTTCAGCAATTTCAAATCTTGATTTCAAACTGTTTCTGCTTTTGGAAGAAATAATTCCGATAAAAGTTTACGGGAAGATATTTTTTACTGTGTGTACTTGGATCAACTGAAGGTAAAATAAATCTTCTTTGGGTTACTTTGATTGAGAAGCAAAGCTAGGGGTATGCTGTAAATACAGACCCCAGGGTCTCCTGAGCATTTGAAAGAGCAGGAGTGGAACTTTGGGTTCAGGTGATAGGGAGTGTGGGCAGAGGAGCAGTGGTGAGAAAGGCTTGCTGGGTTTGAGCCCTGGAGAGGAGCCCAGAGCTCTCTTCTAACGTGGGATAGGAGTGACAGAACTCTTAATCTCCTTGCTCTGTATATAACTCCAAAACACCTCTTCCCATATCTATCCATCCATACATTATTGCTCCACTGTCACTATTGATTTTTCTCTCTAGCATCTGTAACTTGGTCATAGTGTGAAATGAGGTTTCAGGCTACTAAAGTATGAAGCCAGTATGAAGCTTCTAAAAATTTAACTAAGTTGATTATTTTATTTGGATTTCACTATTTTCCATATGTTGTGGAAAAGATTGGGCACAAACAGGAGAAATTTGAAATCTGTGTGCCATTACATCTTGTTTTGATCAGAGATGGGGTGGAACAGTTGACATGGCTGGAGTGCTGCAAGGGCTGGTTATGGGCTCTGCAGGAAGGACAGGCTGAGATGGTGAGGGATGCACGGTGTTACGGGGATTTTTGTTGTGAGACTGCCATGGAGATTGCTGAAGTTCTTCCTTTTGGGTGAATGAGGAGTCATTTGAGAGGTGTGGGTCAGGCCCAGCAGCAGGTCAGCATGGGTGATGTTGGTAGGTGCCTGCAGGAGGCCATCTCAGTGAATGAGTGGGGAGCAGTGGATATTGTTTGTCTTGAGTTCCTTAGGGTACTGGCAGTGTCACTTGTAACATCCTCATCAACAAAGTGATGGAAGTACAGACTGGACAAATGGACGGTGAGACAGACTGAAAATTGGATGAGCTACCAGGTTCAAGGAGTTGTGATCAGCAGCACAAAATCCAGCTGGGGACTGATCACTAGCAGTGTGACCCAGGGGTCAAGCTGGATTTCTAGTACAGTGCAACAAAGTGAACGTTCATGGATAATGGGACAGAGCACACCCTCAGAAGTTTGTAGACAATACAGAACTGGGAGGACTGTTTGGTGGGCCAGGTGGTTCTGCAGCCCCTCTCAGGGACCTGGATGGACTGGAGAAGTGAGCAGAGAGGAACCTTATGAAGCTCTACAAAGTGAAGTGCAAAGCCCTGCACGTGGGGAAGTGCCTCCTGGGCTGTCCAAGGGTGAGTGTTGTGGGCAGGCTCGGGGAGGTGATGATGCCCTTCAGCTCAGCACTGGTGAGACACATCTGGAAGGCCCTGGCTGGTTCTGGACTCCCAGGAAGAACTGGGCAGGTACCCCTGTGGCAGAGAGGTAGTAACGGCCTCACTGGAAGCAAGCGATGAGGGCTGTTTTATTCTGTGTGTTTGGAAATAGTGTGGAAGGGGAGTGGATGGTGAGGTGGTGAAGTTTGTAGCTGATACAGGTACTGTAAACTGGCTTGAGCAGTATTGAATGCCTGCATGATAAAATACTGGATGAGGTACAGTAAGTGCAATGTAATTTAATTCCAACAGAGGCAAAAACAGTAACAGGCTTTAAATGAGGTATTAACACTTGGAGAGATCTTTGTTTTGAAGCTCCTACTTTAGATTGAACCTATCTGTGTATGGTGTTTGAATTTTTTTCCCTCTCTTTTCTTTTTTGTGTTTCCACTGTCTCTTTTGTACTTGTGGCCAAGTAAAAGGAGAGATTTGTTCACTAATTTAACTGAAAACTAACCACATAAAAAGCCCCTCAGTTTTCAGTATTTCCAGCTCACTGGAAATACTGCTCTTACCTTATGAGGAGTAAGAGCAGAGGAGGACCAGCACTTCCCTTCTTACAATCAGTACAGGCTTAAATGAATTTAAGCCAATTTTGAAGCAGCATTCTATACAGTTTTTTTAAAATGTTATTATACAGCTGTACAAGTTCATTATATATGGACATGTAGGTTACGTCCTTTTGGTAACACAATTTCAACAGACCCATTAAAATGAGAAGGTAATATTTTTTGTTCTGGTTTGATTTTTCCTTCTTCCAGCAGTACAAATAGGATGCAGCACTAAATAGACTTGGGCCTCTTCAGTTAAGGAAAGAGAAACAGTGGAGAGAGAGATGGTGATGGTAGTCTATCAAACCTTAAATGAAATTAAGAAACTGATGAATAGTGTTTCACCACTATTTTTTTTCTCCGCAGTGTAGGGGAATGGCAGGTTTACAAGGATGGCAAAATGGGGTGTTTCTTTCCTTCCTCACAGCAAATATTTCAGTTGCAAAGTCTCTGCCAGAATACGTGGCTGGGGATGAAAGTGCCGTGCAGATCTGCAATCACACGGATTTGCTGACGGATGTGTGCGCTGATGGCAACAGCGCAGTCACTTGTGCCTGGTTGTAGGTCAGGAACTCCCCGGGTTTCTGCATGAAGCCAGGGAGGACTCTGTTCTCCCTTAGTTCCCAACTGGTCTGATAGCAGGCAGAGTGCTCGGCTAGACATCTGCCACAGAGCAGGCGGCGAGCTCGGAGGCCTTTCATCACACCCACACGCAGCCAGGCACGTCAGCTCCTCTGCTGTTGCACTCAGTAGTGTCTGTAACGCCTACAGGTTTTTTTAATGTTGCACTGGCACCCATCTGCCTTCGTTGACACGTTTGTTAGGTTTGCTGTAACGAAACTGCCATCCAACGTGAAGTAACATGTTTTTTTGTAGCTGCCTTATCTTAAACATTTTCTGTTCAGGTAGTTTATTTTGCTTAGTGTGGAAAGATTGATCATCTAATTTCCTAAGGACTGGAGCAGTGTAGCCAGGTAGACTTGCACTGATGTCTGCTGGATGAATAATTAACTGCCAGATGGAGAGGGCAGTTCTGTGCTGCAGATAAGCAGCCTAAGCAGCCGGGTACACTCGAAGGGCCAGTTCTACTCCTTGTTCATGCCACCTGGTGCATCCTTCCCTCTTCCTTTGCAGCAGCAATGGCTGGCACTGCTCTGATGCTGTAGGAATCTAAACTGGCTGAGAGCCCATTACCCTTTTTTGCCTTTTTAAAAATTTTTTTTCAGTGGGCTTCATTTCTTGCCAGTCTAGCTGCGGTTGTGGGGGCAGACCAAGTGTTACTGTTAGCATAGAGAACAAGAGTGCCCCTTCCAGGCCCAGCTTAGTTGTAGTGAAATGTGCTTGTGGGTAAGGCTGCTGTTTGGGAATGTTACCCAGTTTGGAGTGCCTTTTTTTTTTTTTAATTAGCTTGAATGTTGGTTATCCTGTGTAACTTCTTAGTGTACATTGACTATATTCTCACTCCACAAAGCAAAAATGAGTTGGTCAGAATCTTTACTTTCCCATCCCCACGTTCCTCTTCGCTCTTTCTCAGTTGAGTCCTTTGTTTTGTAGTTCTGTTAAATTTTTCTGCCTCTGATGTAGTCTGTAAAGTTTTGGAGTTTGGCAAACTCCTAATACCTAAAACTTCAAAGACAAGCTTCATGTATCAGCAGGCTTGAAGATTAGATGTCTAGTCAGATTATGGAGTGGATGTCACACTGTTTTCTGTTTCAAAGGTCTTGAGCTGTGTTCATGTCCCCAGAGGTGAAGGATGTTATGATCAGAAGTGTTCAGTAAACTTGTTCTGCCTGGTAAGAGGGAGGTCAATATGCACATTACTGTCCAGCCAGCAAGACGTTTGGCACCAGAGGATGTGGGAGGGAAGGGAGAGACAACTGTGGTTAGAGGAATATGTGTGTGAGTGGGGAAATAGATCTACTGCTAAGGGACAGGGAGAGTGAAATCATACAGGATATATAGTGAGCTGGCAATTATACTGGAAAAAGATATAGACCAAAATAGAACAAATCTGTAGAAATCCAGGCCTTCCTATGTCTGTTGCTCATAATGCGATTTGTTTGATGTGTGATGACTTCTTTTTTTTTCCCAGAATGAAGAGAAAAATTTGAGATGAAAGAATCCCTTGAGTTTTAAGAACTAGAAATACCATAGGTGTGTGTTTGGCATCACTGCCAGGGCAGAGTAGATCAATTCAGCCAAGTTTTTTCTTCTGTTCTCATTAACCCAGGCTTTATTAGAACAGCGAGAAAGCATAATAAAATCTTTATATAGCAGGCTCAGATATAACAACAGGTGTGCTACTCCCAAATCCAAGGATTTTTACAGAGTTGGCCAAAAGGAGCATGAAGTGACATAGCATCTAGAAAGTGAAATGTGGGTGCTCTTTTCTGTATTACTCTAAGCTCATGGCTACGGCTGGGGAAATACGTTTTTAGAGACTGTATTTAATTCTCAAATATATTTTTTCAAAGAACTGCTGTAGTTGAAGCAGAAGATTAGCTTTTTGATAATGAACATAATGGAATTAAATGCCACTGTAACAGTGCAGTTGGTATGAGAGAATAATCTAAAAATAGTGTTGAAATGTCTGACAAACTCATAGGAGTACTGATGCAGCCACATGTTTATATATTAGCATGTCTGCAGTCCACACTCTTCCACCTATGGAACCCATTACACTGTAATAAAAAACAGATTCTGCTTAAACTGCTTGTTGCAAATTCACTTGTTTTTTGAAAATGCTGGATTTGACAAATGCTATTCTTCTGCACTGAGTTCTCTCTTCAGCAGGAAGTAACATCATCCAGAATTTGTGCTTTTGGAAGGTCTACTAAGAAGTATTTTAGTCTCGTGCAAAGAAATTTGCCAATACTGTTGAGTTTTTATTTTTAATTTAGAATGCAAGTTTCTAAAAATATACTTTAAAAATAAGTTTATTTAAACCATTCATTTGGATACATCTTTCAGGGGATTTTCTTCTCCTGGAAGCAGTGACTGGCACAGCTTCCTTTGGCCAGGCACACAGCATTCAGTTACAGCTCAGTGGGTTTGCTTGTCCATGGTATTAGAGACCAGTGAATAAAGTGGCACTTGCTAGAGCAGCTAGTAATGCTCACAGTCACGTTCCTCATAGGAAAGCAAGTGTGTTCAAAAGGACATTTTGTTTAGAATGACACCTGCCAGGCTCTGTGTTATTCACGCACCCAAGAGAAGTACAAAAAGAAGTTAAAGGACATTTTCCACTTCCAAAGTGCTTTCTAACAGTACTTTCTGTAATCTTTCTGTCTCTTCTTCACCACTGTTTCACTGTATCTGTAGGTTTCTGTGATATATGGTCTGTAGTTTTCAAAGATTGTGACTGTGGAAATATTGAAACTGTTATAAGCAGATATATTTCCTGACACTGCTTTTCATTTGTTAAAATTAATTTGCAACAGCAGCGTGAGTTTGGATTTTTGGTTTTGGTTTTTCTCCTTTGGTTCCCTCTCCCTCCCACAGTGACTGCTTGTAATCTTTGCTGGCATTAAACTTGTGCTGAAGTACTTGAAGGTATTTGTGAATGTCCTTGTAACACATCACAGTGGTGTTTTCTATCTGCTCTTTTGGAAAACAGAATCCTTGGTAATATATGTATATATCTTGTTATTTTTAGCACAGTAGGTTTAACCCCTGTTGAAACCTTTAGGATTACTTTGTAGTTTTAGCACTGGCTTAATTTTCTTTATATATAGTTGTTGTGTGAAATATCCCAATAATAGGTCTTGAGACCAAAACACGACCTGTGGGAGTGACGGGAAAGTTTATGTTAAAAAAGACACAACAAAGTAAAACTACAGGGAGGATGCTAAGGGTGGAACTGTTATATTGGCCTTCTGAAAGAGAATCAACACTAATAACTTCTTGCAGGGCATTTAATAGCTGTCAGGTAATCATGTTATGGTGTTTTGAGCTTCAATTCTAATATGTAAACATACTTGCTCTTCCACTGCTAACCAACAATTTGAATAAATTTTATTCCAATGAGTAAGCTTTATTAAATATATTTTAAAAGAAAAATAGCTGTTTATTTTTTATATGTATGACATATAACAATTTCTGTTACCTTAGGTTAATAGAGAAATTCTGGTTGAAACAGAAAATACTTCTAATTTTGATTATCTGATAGAAATTACAAATTGGAAATAAAATTCTGTAGAATGCTAACAGATAGGAGAGGTTCCTTTGTGGGAAAATTTAAAAGTCTGAGTTTAACATAATCTGAGAGACAAAATGCTGTCATGTATGATACACAGAAGCAAAATTGACTGTATTTTGCCTTCTGTAAAAAGAGGTCTTGCAAATATAAGTCTGTTTGCAGTAAACAAAAAAATTATTTAAAGTGCTCACATTCTGTAACAAAGGCACCTGAGTAGGGTTTTTGTTCTCATACATAACAAACAAAAAATAATCAATTCTATGCTTACTTCGCCTAGAATTATAGAGGTAGCCAGTTGTTAGTGCTTCTGATCCTTGACCTGCAATAACATTTATTGATAGTGGGGATTTTTGATAAGTGTATTAGTATATCGATAAGAGTGATTATTTTTCATCATCCTGCCTACTCTAGTTGGTTTTTTTTTTTCAGATTTAAAGTCTTTTGGAAGCTCTCATCACAGTGGTATTTGGCATTCCTCACTAGACTCTAAGGTTTTACCATGAAGACAGTGCTTTAGGTCAATGTCTCTTAGCATTTTGAAATTTTTCCTGTTTTGTAGTTGTGAACCAATGCAGGGGAAACCATGTGAGTGAAGGAATTCTGTGTAAAAGTCATTGAGCTCTGAATTTCTGGTTTTGACTTAAGATCTAGGCCTAAAACTTTGCAATAGCAAAGAGTTTCTGGCAGCCTGTTGCTGGTGAGATGTTTTCCTACATGAACAGAGAGACTCTACCTATCCAATGAACAGTGACCAAAGGTCTCCTCTTGGTAGAGTTGCAGAATTACCATCCTGAGCACTGCTCTGCAGTGTCAGATTTAGTTCAGCCAGAAAAAGTACAAAGCAGCTCCTATGGGAGTCACACCAGAGAGAGCCAGTGTGAGCTCCTGGTTCCACACTGATGGCCAAAGGACTTGCACCCTCCTGAGATACGTAGAGGACTTTTTTCTCAGTTCCTGATAGAACATTTGGTAGTGTGCTTAATAAGTAAAATTACTATTGCTAGAAAAATGTTTTTCAGGTTGTTCTCTTTCTCTTCTTACATGTGCTGTCACTGGAATGATTATTTTTTCCAATTCTCTGCTATCTGGTAGCATAATGGCATCTTAGTAATGTCAGTATGTTCAGAATGGTAAAATTCTTGTCAGTTTCATTTACGGCAAAATACTTATTCCAAATTGCAACAGCCTTTTCTCATGGTACAAAACTACTTGCTTTTAGAGAAAATAGATGGAGACAGTTTATCTGTAAGATCATCCCACACTTCGTTTGAGGGGTAACTTACTAATTTCTGTGCTTGTACGTAATTGACCTGAAACTTCATACATTGTAGTGTTGTTGAATCCTAAATAAACTATGTGCCTATAGTTCGGAAAGTTAGTGAATTCATAACAAAATTGTCCCTTTCATTTGAGAAAGCGACAACTCACACCAGTCCAGAAATCTGTCTCGTTGGATCGACATGAATGCATTGGTTTTGAGATGCGAGGCCTTTGCAATGGACGAGCTGTTCTTACCAGTTCCTTGCTTCTGAGTAAGCCGGGTCGGTGTCTAAGGGCAGCGCAGTTGGGGTGAGATTTGAGTCCGAGCAGAGGCGGCCCGAAGGAGGGAGACGTGCGTGGCAGGGCAGCGGTGCTTCCCGGAGCCGGGCACCGCTTCCCCTCGGCTGCCGGAGCGAGGGGCCGCGGCCGGGCACGCGGCGGGAAGGCCGGACCCCGAGGAAAGGCTTTTCCTTCGCCTGCCCATTTGAGGAGAGGCTGGCGCAGCCCGGTTCCCGGGGAGGCCGTGCCGGGATGCCATTTTGAGGTTCAGTGTGTGCGAGCGCGGCGGTGCGGGAGGAGGGGCGGCGCGGCTCGGGTTACGGGCTGCGCATTCCAGCGCCGCCGNGCGTAAGAACTTATTAGGAAAGAACTCGGTTTTGAACTGTTTTTAGAGCTAGAAATCCTCGTGGCGCTGTTTAATTTTGCTTAGCTGTAACAGTGGTTGTAAGGCATTTCTGGAAGCAGGGTATTGTGTTTGAGATGTTTCCTTGAGAGCTAGAAGGTTAATTATCTGATGCGCTTATTGCCTTCTCATTTTTCAAGTTGTTATCTGTATTTACAGTATTATGTAAATTCTAGGTAAATACTTGCTTTTTTTTCGTGGAGGTGTAGATTTTTGTATTTTGCTTGTTTTCCCTTTTCTTCCCATGGATACAAAATAGCGATTTGAAGTAATGTATTTTAAAGACCGTGTAATCTCCATTTCATGTTTGCACTGCAGAGTACTCAGTTGTTCCTTGGCAGAACAATGGTTGGGTACTTAGTGCACACTTCTTAAAGCTTTCACCATTAAAAAAAACCAACCTGCAGGAGAATATCATTAAGGCTTTTTATAATAGAGCTGAGTTGGTATTTAAAGTTTCAAGTTGACTTCGGAACAGAATGTTTTGTGGAATATTTATTGTAGTTGTTACAGCAACATCAGCTGGTACCTGCTGTTCCTGCAGGGTCATTAGCATGTCTTGTTTACTTCTTTGGGGCTGGGTAAATCTTTTCAGGTAAAAGAAACTAAGGAGGACATCTCAATTTGAAACTGAGCATGTTGTGTTGTGCTGTTTGGGGTGTTGTGTTCTTCCCCCTGCTTTTAATTCAGGTTGTAAATCATTCTGCCAATCGGGAGTGCATAACTGTTGAATTTTTTTTCCTCTTCAGTATATTACCACAAACATGAGATAAAAAGCTACTTTAGATTTAGTTCAAGAGCTTTGTCCGTGGGAAGGCTCAGCAAGGGCATGAGATACACATTCATCAGTGTTTAAATGATGAATACTGTGTATCAAATGCTGTGAAATGTACAAAGCAAATCAGCTGCAAAAATATCTTCTCTGGCAACTGGTTAGAGTGGTATTATTTGTAAAATAACTTGAAGCTGTTAGATCATGGGATTTTTCTTCATGGCATGTAATCTCTTTGTAGCTAAAGAAGTAAAACGATCCTGGTTGTGGTTTGCAGTGTAGCTCTCTTGTCAAAGGAATTCCTTTTATTCCCCTCCCTCCTCCCACAAATAAAAGCCATCACACGCTGAATTGAAGAGTCCTCTGCAGTTGTTTTAGTTAAAATGAAACACTCGAGAAGAGTGTCTTGAAAATTCTTTCTGAGAGTTGCTGCTGCTGCATCCCTGAGCTCCCCAAAACTGAAGGGATCCAACTGATTCTTTCTGTTTCACTGCAAGGGAGCCTTTTGTGTCTCTGCCAGCAGAAGTGTCTCTGGTACAGGTTGGAGAATTTTTCTTCGCCTTAGCCTGAACATGTGAAATCTAGTTCTGTCTGGTTAAAATCTGTACATAAACTTATTGCTAAGATTGAGTTTACCCTAAGATCAATAAAATCTGACGATAATAGCAAAAATGAAACATTGACATTGAATCTCATTTTCTTATTAAGACTATATATGGTAAAAATAAATTACTTCATCACCTCAGGTACTCTTTCAGCAAATTCTTCTCAATGTTTTCTCAATTTACTGCTCCTCGTGCTATAATTTAAAATGTGTGTATTGTTGGTTTAAAAAAAAGTTGATTCACACAAAGCAGTGTGCAGTGGATGCAGCTGCTGTTGTGAATATATGAAGGTAATTGATGTAAAAAAGCACCACACATTTTTGTTTCTGTTCCAGTCTGTACCTCTGTAATGGGTTTCAGTGCAGTTCAAATAGTTTCATCATTTTCATACTGAGATCAGTGTGTATATTGACTAGAAATGAGAAAACAACTACAGATGCAGATATAATGTATTTTACTTAGGTATTTCTGCCAATTTGGGAACTGCCAGTAGTCTGTGATGGTAAAGGCCCCGTGTTGAGATCCAGGGCAAAGTAATAAATGCACAGCTCTGGGTAAAAGTTTATCATCAAGACCCAATTTCTTGCCTTAGCTGAAAAAGAACACAGCTGCTGGAGTCACTGTAAGTGAACTCATGTGTCTGAGTTATACTGCTTCTGCCCACACATGCTTACCTTGCAGAATGTTTGCATAGACCTTCATAAAAACACTTCCCTTAATCTGCCGTGGCAAGCAACAAAATTATTTTGGCACTAAATGAACATGGTGTTGGGGCTGAGGGCCTAGGAAATGGAGGGTGTGCTCTGTGTCTGCTGTTGGTTTTGCTGTGAAACTGTTGTTCACCTGTCTGAAAGGGCAGTGAGATAACGGGTGGGTCTGTGCCTTTCATTTTTATGATATTCCATGTAGCAGGTTAAGTCATTGTCCTGATCTCAAGAAATGCACCTTATCAAAAACCTTAACAAACAAAAAAAACCCAATCCATCATATCAGTTATCTGAAGAACTTCATGCTGCGGTTACACTGAGTACTAGCTCTGGTCTGCAACTGGGGGAACAACAGTGGGATCAAGCTGAAAGCTTTTGGGTTTGGCTCAGTGTTCTGCTGGATTGAAGAGAAATGACAGCCAGTGGCTGCAGGCTTGGTCTGCCAGGTCTGGGTTCCCCGGTACAAAAGGGAGACTGATGCAATGATGTGGCCTGCAGGAGAGGGGCTGTCACACACCAGGTGTGTTTGCTCAGCCTGCAGAAGGCTGAAGAATGATGTTTGTTATCTTCAGAGAAGGTGGAGCTAGAGTCTTCCCAGGAGTGCACGTTGAAAGGATGGTAAATTAGTAGTTGCAAGTTACAGCAAGGTAATTTCTTACTGGATTAAAAAAAAAAAAAATTAGAATGGTGAGGTACTTGGGACACGTTGCTGTGAGAGGCTGCAGACTGCCTTTCTTGGACATGTGCAGGATATTCCTTGTCAAAGTCCTGAGCAGCTTAACTGAACATTGAATTTGGCTTTTTATTGGGCACGGGGCTGGACTGAGCAACTTCTGGAGGTCTCTTCCAGGCTGTGAGAGTTGATGGTTCTGTCTGACAGCAGCCAGGGTCTGTGGGGCTGACAGTTCATATGAAGATGTCACCTTGTTTTTCTCCAGAGCTCTTGCAGATTCTATTACACCTGATTTCCAACCCAGCCTAATAGGGTCAAAATGAATGCAGGATTGGGGCAGAAATTGCTTCACATTGTGTAACACCAACCATGTTGGTTTATCTGGATTCAGTGTTTAAACTTCCATTCGTATTGTGTATCAGGGTGAAAATGACAACTAGAACTTCAGTGTGCATTCATCCTTATGTGTCACAGAAGGGAAGAACTCAGCTAACAGATGTGGCACTGAGTGCTGGCCCTTTTTTTAGGGTCAGATTTTTGAGCTTTTTCTTGTAGATCTTTCTTTAGAAGAAGACTTAACAAACTTTTTTTTATTCACTTCTAAAATTAGTTACTTGCAAGGTTTGTTTATTTCAAATGGCCTGCATTCTAGCTTTCTGAAGATCTAGGCTGGGGAATGAAAAACTATGTAGACTGTTTTTTCTGTTTATCCCTCATTTGTGGTAGTCTTCTGTTCCCTGATTTAAATCTGACTTTATACAGAGAGCTGAGCCAATGGAGCTGCCAAATAGTTTGGTGCTACAGGCTATCTGAAAATCTCAATCTGAATATTTTGTCAGTGGGAGCTATTGGGTGGATGCCCAGCATTTTATTTTTTTCTTTTAGTCTGACAACTTGATTGTCCAAATATATTTGGGATCCTATTTTATTTTAAATCTTTGCATTTGTATTAGCAGAAATAACTGTACATAGTCTTGTGCTACACTAGTTACTACCTATGTTTTTTTAAATTATGGGTGTTTGTGACCTGGGAAAGATAACATAATGCAATGGATGTTAAATGCTGCTTGCTTTGAAGAGCGTATTTGAAACAATAGAAAGACTTTAAAAAATGTTGAAGTTCTGAACTGTTTTTTCTGTCAGTGTTAGATTTGGCAGTGGTTTGCAAACATGACAAATAATTTGCCAGGAGAGGAGTAACTCTTACTGTACTTCTTGTGAGTCCCCTGATTTTCTGCAAGTGTTAGTCCTATTGTTTGGCTTAGAATGAGGGAGTTTATTTCAAAGTGAACTGTGGGTAGTTTTCTTCCTTCTTTTTGTGAGGCAGGGTAGGAAATGGCTGTGGGTAGAACTGTTGCCTAGTCCCTGTTGCCTAGTCAACTATTGCCTGTTGTCCCCTGGTAGGGAATTATTTTTATATAGATATAATTGAAAACCGACAGTAATTTTTTTCAGCATAAATTTATGCATGTCAGGTTTTGAAACTCAAGAGAGGACAATGATATAATTTCTGTTACACTATGTAATTAGCTGTGATGGATTCTGTATCGGTGTTCTGGCCTTCTGCAAGTCTTGTACAAGGAAATAATTATGTTATTTTTCCAACTGGATTTTTCTTGGCAATGTTATCAGATGTAAATTCACACTCAACTCCACAGAATCCTTTTTGTGTTAATTTTTTTCAAACAAATTGTTAAATAAACCATGCTTGAACTTAGTAGAGGATGAGAAGCCTTAAAGCAAATTGCTAAACTAGAGAACATTCCCCAAATACTAAAGGCAAGAATCTTTTTCCCTCGTTCTTTGTATTTTTTTCAGGTATTAACTGTGTACTGGCATTAAGATTTCTGTCTTCTTTTTGCTACTTCCTTCAATTCTGATTGCTTGAAAATGACAGTTGCTATACTGTGTATACATAAATGTATGGAGATAGTTCCAAAGGACTAGCAACAACTTGCAAGTCGTGTTTACTTTTAAGATGGTGACTGTAAATTAAGCCCAAACCCAGAACATTCATGGAATTACAGAATGGTTTGTGTTGGAAGGGATCTCCAAAGCATCTTGTCCAAATCCCTGCAGTCAACAGGGACATCTCCAAGTAGATCAGGCTGCTCAGAGCTCTGTCCATCCCAACCTTAAATGTTTCCAGGAATGAGGCATTCCTCACCTCTCCGGGCCACCTGTGCCAGTGTTTCACCAGCCTCAAGGTAAACAAATCCTCTTTGTATCTACTCTGACACTACTACACAGTTCAAAACCATTACCCCTTGCCCAGTCACAAAGGCCCTGCAAAAACATTTGTCCTCACCTTCCTTTATTTGTTTACCTTGTGTATTGGTGGCAGTTCTGAAACTGTTACTTCTCTTCTGAGGCCTGTTTTTCCCCCTCCAAACATCATTAGAAGGTGGAAATACAAGCATTTAGTGTCTTTCTTGGCTTTTATTTAAAACTGCACATTTCATGTTTTCCTTTTTCTTACTGTTTTTAATTAGGATTTATTGCAACATCAACGAGAAACAACATATCTGTGAACTGGAAAGCTTTCTCAAATACGGCTGTAGTTTCATCAAAGACTCAAGACACTATCAACGAATACAACTGTGGTTTTTTCACTAGGTATTTTGTTATTGTTGTGTGGTCTCTTGCATTAACTCAGTCTTTAAAAAAGCTGTCCATTTTCTTGGAATTTTGGGCTTTCTACCACATCTTTTTCTTTGATTTTGCATATATCAATAGGTTTGATCAATTTAAATATCATTATTGTCAGAAAACAGCAGTGATCTTGCAGAGAGTCAGCTAAAGAAAAAAGTGAAAATTGTTCCTCCACTGATAGATTCTTTGTAACAGCTGTTTAGGAAAAATTTCTCATGTAAAAAGTGGCTTTTTCAGATTTTATTTGATTATAGTAGCATCTGAGGAAGCGTTTTTAAGGAGGATAAAATAAAGTAAGAGAAATGTAATAAAGATAAGACTAGATTATAAGGAACTTCCCATTATAATTGTACACTGTTTTGCAGTACTGCAGTAGCAGAAATCTAGTACTTCCTAGGTTCTCCATAAACTATTTTAGTTTCACTTGCTGACAATGGCTTGGGAAGCTTTTTATCTGTTTTTCAGTGGTAGCTGTGTATCCTGCTGCTGTATGATTGGTGTTTGACACAATTATTTCTCATAAAAACATAACATGAGAACAATCTGAACTCGCAGCTCATCAAAATACACTTTTGAACTTCAGATACACAATTACAACCTATGCTGTGAAAACTTCTAATATTTACAGTTGACAAAAGCATTTAAAATTTGTAAAAATTAAGATTTTTTTCTTAATGCATAAAATATTTTTAAAATAACCCAGGTGCTGGAAAACCTGTAAAAAATGTACTCTCACTGTGCAGTAATGTAAAAGTTGTTTGTCATCACTTCACATGCAAATAGACACTGGTTTCTCATATGGAGTTGGTTTGCCTGAAGTGTTTGGGTAGGCTGAGTTCTGGGGTATTTTAACTTCCATCTGGAGATGAGCAGTAGTTTAAAAAAAAAGGCTGTTCTCTTTCCACATCTTTTCCTTACCTGTTTCATTATTCTGAAAAAACCTCCCTCCTCTTCATCCCAAAGTATAAAAAGTATAAATATCTGTAGCTATTTAATTTTTGCAGGACACCTTCCTATATACATCGATAAACGGTTCTTTGTTGTGACGTTTGAAGCTGATGGAGGGTGAATTCTTGTTCTTCCTGCTCTTCTTGATGCACCTTTGAAAGTCTCATCTGTCAACTGGAACAGAAGGGTATTGCTTCATCCTGCTCATGTTCTCACTGGATTTGGTGCAACAGATTCTGGATCTTTAAAAGCATCTTGATCATGCAGTTTTCAAATTATCAGATGCCTTTTTTATTTTTTTTTCCATGTCCTCCCTGTCCCAGAGGCAGATACAGGATTCTGAGGCTGCTTTTCAGTTTGTCAGTTCTGGGCTCGGGTTACAAGTAGTGTGATAAGAATTATATATCCAAACTGCTGCTATTTTACAGTATCTAAGAATGTTCCTCTTAAGATAGCTTATAAATATTTCACATCTTTTAGCAAAGAGGAACTGTGAACAGCTCTCAGCTAATTTAACAGAAGAAAACACCCCCTATGGCCAGCCAAGAAGCCTTCCAGCTCTGCCAAACCTGTTTGCTGGACTCTGTGCATAGAACTGATACTGTCCTTGTACAAATTGCAAAGCATTAGGGTCTGTTGACAAAGAGATAAACCTTCCCCCTGAGGGAGCATGTAGACAAGGAAAGCCTGCAAGCTCTTATTTCATCAGGAGAATTTTTGAACACTTGAATTTTTAAGCTTTTTGAGCAGTATTTGGAAGAATGTGTGTTGTGTGGTTGCCTTTTCTCCCTCCCTAGTTATCTCAGGAAACATAAAATAACCCAAGGCCATTGGATGCCTTTGCAAGCCTTGGCAGGAGTTAGCAGTGTCCAAGGACACTATTAGGAGTTTTTGGGTTGGGTCATACATATCTCTGTCCCTTGACATCATTGTTTCCTCCCTATTTCCCCACTCCGTTTTCTGGTTTTAGCAAAGGCCAAGACTCATATAGTCTGATCTACACAAGGTTTTGGCAGTCTGACAGTCAAAACTCGCTTAGTCAGGTCACTGAATTATCATACAATATTCTGGTTTATTAGAGAGACACATCCTGTATTTTAAAGAACTTCAGAATTTCTGAGTCTCACCTATTTCCAGACATACATGCTCAAGCAAAATACATTACAGCATCTTAAACTCACCCTTTCCAGTGTTTCCTGCAACTCCAAACTTTTCTTTTTATTCTTACCCCAGATATTCTTCTTTCTAAATAAGGAGGAGTTAGATTATGGAGATGCTTACATTACACTAGTGGCAGGCATCTGCTCTAGTGACTGCCAGAATATGATTGCATGCTGCTTTGATTAAGATTTACTTACAGTGCTTAGATCTTTCAAGTTCTGTTTTCGAGCTGTAAGCTTGTTATTGAGTTGTTGTGCAGTTCTGTTTAAATATACTTAAATATTTATTCTATTTTACTTCTGAGAATATACTAATGGGAGAAGGAATGTGCAAGAGTACTGCTTCCATTCAGCAGAGCTTCTTTTTAAACATACCCGTTTATTTCTGCTTACTTAAGTAACTTTTATTGTTTTATCTTGTAACTCTTTTAGAGACAGCAGAACCAGGTCAGACTTTCCAGACTTCCTCGTGGGCTGGAAAGCAGTTTCCTGACTTGCACTCACATATACTTGAATAAATCACCTGAAGTAAATGCAGGGACATACCCTGGGGTACATACTTTGTTTTACAGAATCTTCACTGTTAAAGCAATCCCAAGGAAGTAACCCTCTAGGCTGAGTTGGTAGGGCTGATAGTAAGAAAAGCTGTGTGTTTCTGTGAAAGATACTCCTATCAACAGAGCCTGCTTCTGCAGACTCTGTAATTCTGTCTAATTTTAGACATTCTCAAAGCTACTTATAATAAGGTGGAAGGTCATTTCATCATTCCAGAGATTCTGTGGTTTATAAGAAAGGGACTACATAAGTAAGTCTTTTAATGTTCTTTTACATTTTTAAAAAATAGGAATACTGAACTTGTTCCTACTTGGCTTTGTAAAGGATGTAGTCTTACACATTTTGAATCCCCAGTCTGTACATTTTTCCTGCAGTTGTTTGTTCCAACAATTTGAACAAGCAAAAGTTGTCATGATAGTGTGTGTGTGTGTATATATATATATATGTGTTCTTTTTGCAGTCTTAATTATGTGTTATATATAGAGTAGTTTTAATTTATGCATCTTGCTGTAAGGAAAAAAACCAGGCAAAATGTAAATAACCAGTCCATCTTTTATAAAATCCTTCAAGAAAAACTGACTTTTTTGTTGTTTACTTTCAGTTTGCTCTTGGACAGCTATTCACCTTTCTTTACCTGAAGAAGGAAGCTGCTGCCCTTAACTGGGATTCTTTTCTATTTCCAGTAAATACTTTTGGAAAGGATCTAGTGTTGAAATCTATCATCGCTTCCAAGTGTCTTGCATTCTTGTCAAACAGAGAATGCTGAAGTTCCAGTAAGTCATTAGTGGGCTGAAATTTCTTTCTGCAAGGAGTAAGGAAGCTCAGTAGCTTTGTGGTTCAGTGGAAATTATGTTATGCTGAAAGGACCTACCTGAAGAGTGACACTTCAGTTGCATTGTTGTTACCTGTTTAAAGGATGAAAATATTCCAAGGAGTGCTCCTGTTAGGGAAGTCTGTAAGTCTGTAAGTCAAGTTTTTTTTGAGCATATATCCAGATGTGAGTGAATTCCTCTTGAGCCCAGAAGATGTTTGTCTGCAGTTGGGCCCTTGTCGTGCAGTCTCTGAGCAGTGGGGTGTATTGTCTGTAGTCTGTGTTACAGAAGGTGAAGGCAAAGAAACCTATAAGAAAAGATAACCCAGCAATCTTGTTTGGAATTCTTTGCTGCCTTCCCCTAAATTTCACAGTATTGATTGCTATTTTATAAATAGTTCTCCACATTGCTGAGAAGGAGGAGGAGGAGGCAGCTGCTCTGCAGGGAAAAACATTTTGCTGCAGTGTTGCCTGTATAATGTTATAAAATAGATGTCATGCATCTGAAGGGTTAAATCAGCTGAGATTCGTACAGAGCTTTAGCATAACCAGTAAAGAAGCTACCAGTGTTGAACATTTTGCCGGTTCTTTTATTTATATGTTAACCCTGGCTAACATATAAATGGCTTGATGGTTTAATAGAATGCAGATGATTCTCAGTGTAGAGAGGGACAGAGGTTACCTCTCTATTCAAACTCCTTGTCTTATGTTTCCTTGATTAAAACAAGAATTTTATTCACTTACTTAAGAAAATTAAATAGCTAAGTTAAGGGAGCATAAAAAGATGCTATGTTTTCCTTTTTCCCCAAAAGAAAAATGGAGAAAGAAAAATTACTTAGGGTAATTAATAACTTAAAGTGTATCTATTAAACTTGTTTTAGCTTTTTGTTGAAAGATATAAATCATATGGTATACTAATTTATACATCTGAAATAGCTCTGCTTTCATCTTTTTTCAAAGTTTTTTTTTTTAATTTAAATATTATTAATTAGCCACAAATGGGACAAAGATGGAAAGATAAAAAATCCTTCTTGTGGTGGTCCATGCTCTGTGCAGTGGACCTTTGTCTTCACTGTTTTCAAACTGGTCCTGTATAAGGGGAGCTCTGCTTGGTTGGGCTGAGCAGTGTGGATGTTGTATTCAGCTTTGAGTAATTGTGCTTGGGATTGTTGTCTGTTCATGGGCAAAAAGAAACAACATAAATTCCTAGCCCAGAATGCCATAAATGCTCTTACCTGTGCATTTAGAAGTCTTCTCAGAATGGAGAATCCACTGCATCAAGGGTGGATCGGTCTGCAATTGATAACTCCTTAAAGTGTATTTCCTGTTTGAATTTAGATGAGATTGAAATGTCAGCTGCTGGCTCTTGTGTCTTCAGTAAATAGAAAAAGCTGCTAGAGTCAGAGGGTTTTGTTTTTTGTGGGTTTGGGGTTTTTTTTTGGTTGGTTGGATTTTTTTGTTAGAAGTCATATTAAAGCAACAATGTCAAGTATCTTAAGTTTCTTGCAGCAGGACAAGCTTTTCAGAACTAAAATAAGCATGAATTTTTCAAAAACATGATTCAACAATAACTACTACGAATGCTTGCTCATATTTTTCTGATGCTGCCTCTTGATGTTGATGGAAAAGCTTTCATACTATTTTTCAAGCCACTCTGGAATACAGTGAAGTCTAAATTACTTTCTCTATATACCAAGAATAAAATAATTTCTCACTTGGTGTGTATTTTGCTATAAAGAATGTATTAAAACTGTGGTTGTATCTCAGGGGTCTTCTCCAACCTCAAGAGTGCTTAATTGGCTAAAAATCAAATTATGCCTCTTTTCTCCCTTTCCCCCTTTCTTCCATAGGCTTTGTGCTCATCTCTGTAAAAAGTGATGCCTTTGGCAGGCACAGCAGTGAATGATCACTTGTGCTCATCAGGTGCCTCTTGGGAGCACGCTGTCCATCCACAACTTGTGGGATGATGCCTTAACTTCCAAAATCAAGTATTGAGATGTGTCTGAAGGAGAGCAGCTGTCAGGTTTGTTAGCTCATGTCAGCATTGTCAGAGCAGTTTGAGGAGTGTGCAGAGTACCAGGTGTGTCACAGTTCTCAGAGGCACACCTCTGGTGCCTTTAGAGCTTTGTTGACAAAAATCTCTCCCACGCTGAAGAAGCTGTGGATTTAATTTAGCTATTCTTTTTCAAGTCTTTTTTTTTTTTTTCAGGATACAGCCCGTCTCTTTCAGTGTTTGTTCATGGAAGGTGGTGGTGTTGTACAAAATGAACCTGTTCCCAGGCAGATAACCAGAAGAGATCTGTATTGTACTCTGCAAGTGGCCTGTCACCACCTTTTACCACAATGAGTTTTTTATTATGGCTTTGCTAAGGGGGAAAAAAAGGCAGCTTAGTTTTCTTTCAAATCCTTGGTGAGGGCACCAGGACCCCTGTGCATTTGAAGAAGAGAATTTGAGATGTGATGAATTCCTCACTATTGCTTCCAAATATATAAATCAATAGGAAATGCAAGAGCCCAGATTAGATATTAGATAACTGTACAGCATGTCCAGGAACCTGGTGATGAGTTTTCCTGTCCTGTGTTTGTTTGTGCCCTTCAGGTCTATTCTGGATGTAGTATTTCAGAAATCTGTCATCAGAAATCTTAGGTCAAGTTGAAAGCATTCATAATATGGTGACCAAAGAACTACAGGCAGTATAACATTCTAGCATTCAGAATGAATAATTGTTAGACTTAATAGCTGAAATGGCTGAGGGTTTTTGAGCACCTTAGTGTCTACACTGAATTACTCTTGTGTATTATTTGCTATGTGAGGCAGCATTACCTTACTGCAACCTGTTCACCTCAGCTGGGGCAGATGTTGAGGTAATGGTGGCCTGAGTTTAGACTTGCAAATCAAGTGCTGTATCAGCATGCAGATGGTAAGGATGGATATTATTTTATGCTCACATCTTCTAAAATTCTGATGAGTAAAGAATACTTCAGTAAATATCCAGCTTGTTTTATTACTTGAGAAACTTCTTCTAATTGTGCATCAGGCACAGCATCACTGTCCCTCTCTGCTCTGCCCTGCTGCGGCCTTGCCTCAAGTCCTGTGTGCAGTTTTGGGCACCACAATACAAGGAAGATATAAAGCTGTTAGAGAGTGTCTAAAGGAGAGAAAGGAATATGGTGAAGGGCCTGGAGAGGAAGCTGTGTGAGGAGCAGCTCAGGTCCCTTGGTCAGTTCAGCTTGGAGAGGAGGAGACTGAGGGGAGACCTCACTGCAGTCACAAATTCCTCCTGAGGGGAGCAGGAGGGGCAGGCACTGATCTCTGCTCTGTGGTGACACTGACAGGAGCCAAGGGAGTGGCCTGGAGTTGTGCCAGAGGAGGTTGAGGTTGCATATTAGAAAAAATCGTCCAGAGGGTGGCTGGGCAGTGGAACAGGCTCCCCAGGGCAGCGGTCACAGCTCCAAGGCTGGCTGAGTTCAAGAAATGTTTGGACAATGCCCTTGGGCACAGGGTGTGACTCTTGGGGTGGTCCTGTGCAGGAGTTGAACTTCAGTGATTTTTGTGGGTCCCTTCTAACTCAGGATATTCCATGATTCTAATTTCCATTTGGCTTTTTTGTTTTCTGAAATAACAATGTTTAAAGAAATTTCAGAGACCAAGTATGCTCCAACAAGTCCCTAGTACAAACATCTTACTAAAAGAGTTGATTCTATAATTATAGCGTTCTTGTGTGTAACCACTTTTGCAAAAAAAGATGACTTGTGTTTTCTAGGGATAATATTCAGTTGTCTGAATAATGAATTGGTCTCATTGTATCAGGAAAAGTTTACAGTACCTGTAGATGGATGAAGGAAAGTTCAATCTGCTTGAGATGAGATAAAGTCAAAGGCTACCAAAATAATTTCACATTTTCACCTGGATTATAAAGCATTCTTTCACTTTATGTACAGACTGGTGGGGATTTTTTTACCACTGAATTACAAAAAAGGGTAAAACATTTAGTTGGGTATCTTCTCTGCCAAAGACTTAAATTGTTTCAGGAGCTTCAGTTAATTGTGGAAAGCCAAACATTCCTGTAGACAGCCATGTGTAACATTGTACATGAGAAGACTATGGCCTTATGACTTTCTGCAGTTTTGTCCAAAGAAATCTATGAAAATACCCAAATATCTAAGTTTTAGATACCACATGTGGTCCAAATTAATTCTGAAGTTGTCTAGAATAATTTGAAATATTTTTACATGCCTTTACTTTTGTTTTGCTATGTGGTGTTATATAGTGAGTGATTTAAAGAAAGCAAGAGACTGGATGGAATGTGTACTCCAAAGGTTCCTCCACGAGGGTTATTTTACTCTTGAATGTTAGTGTGTAATCCACGTACTTTTTATAGAAAAACTTACGTACTTGACCGGTCTGCTCGTGGTGAAGGCCTTTAACCTTATTGTGATGGGAGTGGTGTCTGAGGTGTCTCCTGATTTCCTTAAAGAATCTGTCATGCTTCCATGTGTTCAGAGCTGTTGAGCTGATAGCTCTGACTTAGTGCTTTGCTGAAGGCAGTGATCTTGTTGGAAAGGTTTTCTCATTCCCATCTACGTGTTCCTGTGATCTGTGTTTCGTGTCAAAAGTTAGCCAGCCTGCAACCTGTGTTTAATATGGTTTTGTGTGTGTGGATATGGTTTGCATGGCAAGGTTTTTGTTGCTGTGGGGCTCCAGGCACAACTTCTGTGAGAAGCTGCCAGAAAGTTCTTCCATGTCAAATGAGCCCAGTGCCACCCCGGCCAGGCCTCAGCCCGTCACTGACAGTGGAAGTGCCTCTGGAATGTGAGCGAGGGAAGAAGGTACTGTGCAGTTGCAACTGCACCTGGAGAGAGGAGTGAGAATATGTCAGAGGAAGAAAAAGAGCTCTGCAGACACCAAGATCAGTGGGAAAGGAGGGGTAGGAGGTGCTCCAAGTGCCAGAGCAGATTCCCATGCGGCCCGTGGTGAGGCAGCTGTGCCCCTGCAGCCCATGGAGGTCCACAATGGAGCAGAGTTCCACCTGCAGCTCATGGATAACCGCATGCTGGAGCAGATTTATGCCCAAAGGAGGCTGTGACCCTATGGAGAGAGGAGCTCATGGTGGAGCAGGTTTGCTGGCAGCACTTGAGATGCTGTGGAAGGAACCTATGCTGGAGCAGCCTTCTCCTAAGGGACTGCACCCCATGGAAGGAACCTACACTGCAGCAATTCATGCAGAACTGCAGCCTGTGGGAAGGAATCACCTTGGTTAAGTTCATGGGGGAACTCTTTCCTGGGGGAGGAATCCCATGCTGGAGGAGTCCTTCCCCTGAGGAGGAAGGATCAGTTGAGACAGCGTGTCTGATGAACTGATCGCTATCCCCGTTCCCTG
Organism: Leptocoma aspasia; assembly: GCA_013399835.1. Lineage (NCBI taxonomy): Eukaryota > Metazoa > Chordata > Aves > Passeriformes > Nectariniidae > Leptocoma > Leptocoma aspasia. The sequence goes on from VXAX01003556.1 coordinate 3,772,156, forward strand.
TCCTCCTGTTCCATGTGCAGGGAGAAGAGGAGGTAAAGATTTTGAAAGTAAAGTTGAGCCCAAACAGAGGGGAGAGGTGGAGGGGAAGGTGTTTTTGAGGTTTAGCTTTATTTATCATTATCCTACTTTGATTTGATTGATAATATAGTAAACCAATTTCCCAAGTTGAGTCTGTTTTGTTTGTGACATTAATCAGTGAGTGATCTCTCCCTGTCCTTATCTCAACCCACAAGCCTTTTGTTATATTTCTTTTTCCTGTTTGCTTGAGGAGGGCAGTGACAGTGACTTTGGGCACCTGGCATCCAGTCTGAGTCAACCCACCACACTACTTAAAAATTTAAAAAATTTTAATGTAAAATTTAAATTTAAGAAAGAAAATATCAGTCCTACACACACAGAGGTATAAGGCAATGTGATAGAGCATGGTTGTAGTTTTCAGGTTGTTTGCTCTATAGTATTTAGATAGTGCACAAAACCATAGAATTTTAAACTTGTAATAGAATTTTTTTTTTTAATCAAAGGCTTCCTGAAAATGTTTCTCACCATTTAAATTCCTCTGTAAAATAGGCAGAAAGAAGAAATACTTGACCTTTTGCAGGAATCTTAGGGGGAGGGAGATGAGGATCACCTATCAGAATGTGGTCTAATATGTCCTGCGGGACAGGCAGAAGCTGAATTTCATTGGCTCTTTTGTCAGAGAGAAATTGCACTCTGGGCAACATTCCCAGGATCAGTATTAGGATAAGAATGCGCGCCTCGGAGTCTGTGTGCCAAGTGATCGAGTTTAATTGTTGCTTCCATCCACAGGAGGCAACCTCTCAGCCAGGTGGCAAGAGTGGCCCAGTGACCATCTGAAGCTTGCTGGGAAGGCTGACTGGGAAATTTGCCTGATGCTTTAACACAGCATGGAGCCTGGGTTTCATTTTTTTTGATAATTTTTTTTGCAACTCAGGAAGACTTATGAAGTCAGTGGTGTCACAAGCAGCCTTACATTTTCAGGGATGTCAGACACAGCAGAAGACTGTTAATTGTGGGGCCACTCTGTCATCAGTATCCCAAGAGGAGGCTGAGATTGCAGGTGGAGGGGCTTTGGGCCGGGTACCTCCAAAGTTGTGCTAAAGCAGTTGAGTTTTACATCTCTCTTGCAAACCAAGTATATTTGTTAGAGAAATTGTTTTGGATACTTGGAGAGCTGTGGGATGTGGTGAAAGAAGGAGTTGCTCAGCAAAGGCTTTTGCCCAGTTGTTACTTGACAAAGCTTGACAAGTCAGATTCTGACTTCACCTTGGCACAGAATGAACTGGTGGCTTTGATTTGTCACCACTGCTGCAGGCTGATGCGTTTCCTTTTGAGGGTAACTGCTTTTCTTTTAACAGTAAGCTGTTGTCAGATTCCTTTTATCTCCAAAGTTTGGAGAGTGAGCTGATTTTTCAGCTTCTACTGGCTCACTGGTGAATAATATTTAAGAAGACTGAGAGGAGTTCTGCAGCATTCCTGGGAGCACAGAGCCAGCTCTCACAGCACAGCAGCCTCTGGAGCCCCTCAGATGAGTACAGATGATGTAGCTAGGCATGCCAAAATAAAACACTGAGGATACCCTCTAAGAAATCAGGAGGCTTAGACTCTTTCTGGTATGGAAAATTACATCTGCCAGGGCAAAGTAAAAACCTGGTGGAATTATCTGGCCCTACAGATGAGGCAGAATGAGCCTTGTGCCTGGTTTCTCATGGCCCCAGTAATGAATTATTTGTGCCGCTAGATGCTGCGGAGAGAATGGTGTATTGTAATTTATGCATATTGGTGTCCTTCTGGAAAATGCTTTTTTTTCTGTCAGGTACTGCACAGTCCCACCTTACTCAGGAATTTATTTGTGCTCTCATACTTCTAATTATGCCCAGGGGCAATGATATTTCAAGAGCTTGATAATGTAGACCATTTTGTCTTCTATCACAGCAGGCACTGAAGATGATGAAAACAAAAATATATAACAAGGGCAGGGAGAGTTCTTGCTTAGCTGCTAAACAGTGTGTTGGTCCTTCAGATGCTACCTTTTCAGGATGTCTTGTGTCTGTGTGTGCTTGCATGGTTGTAAGGCCTCAGAAGGAAAAGCTCGAGTTGTTCCAGGGCACAGATTCTCCCCTCCTATGAAAAGGGGACAAATGATGTGAGGAGTCTTCTCATATCTCTTGAGTAGACAAGAGGAGTTGTCCTTCCTGCAAAAAAATTTTTTGCTGGGCTTGGCCTGGTCCATTGAATTAACTTCCAGCTAGTCATGTTCATGAAATAAAAAACAGAATCAGGAAGAAGTTGTATGGCTCTGACAGAGAACTTCTTCTCCCTCAAAAAAGAGGGAGACCTGAGTTAAGGAAAAACAGTTGTAGGTTTTTAGGGGTTTTTTAATTGTACAGATTTGTCCTATATTTTCTATCAGACTAGAAGGTCAATCAAGAGTTGATTCCATTAGTGGCAGCAGCACCCATTCATTACTCCACCTGCCTACACAATCAACCAGCCAGGTTAGATTAGTACTGGAATTGCCCAGTTGATGTTTCAATCTGTATTATTTCTGTTCTGTGTGATGTGTCACTTCCTTCAAATTGCTTCATGGTAGTATTTCTGAAGTTCTCACAAATTATTAAGAATGCTTTTTGCTGTCAAGGATCCATGCATCCAATCAATTAAAACAACAAAATTTAGGCTTTCCAACAACAACCTGGAAGTGCTGGAAAGATCAGTGGTATCCTGAACTAATTTGAGTGTTTTGACCAGATATATAGGAAGGCCAAACCACTGTAATACAAACGTGAAGAACTGTAAGACATGAAGTGTTTGAATATTGTATCATTCCTTGCATTTTTAATACCTTGCAAGAATAACTTAATGATTGTTAATTAAAACTCAAGGGAAGGTAGGTATAAAATTAATTTTTAAAATTAGCTTTCGTGGAGGTATGTTTTTACTAACATGATTTTGAAAAATTTTGAACTACCTTGCCTCAAAGATCAAATATATGATCAAATGTGCTTGAACCATATCTCAGGCTCTTACTTTCCCTCTTGCTACCTGGAAGACTTGGTGTCCAGGGACTGGAAAGTGTTTGTTCAGCCAGTTTATTTTATTTCATGAATTGGTCTCATTGTGTTTGGAAGAGCTGTTTGTTCAATGAGGTGTTCTTGCTCATATACCTTCACTGACAGACAAAACCAGCAAGCCCCAAATTTGCCATACAGTATGATGCTTGCTTTTCCCAGTGTGCTGTGGGGGTTTAGCTCACATGTAAACTTGTTGAAAAGGGTTTTCTTAATAAATTCTTATCTTTGGATGTGAACTATGGAGTAAAATTTGGAAATTTGGTATGTCTTCTTTCCCTTTGCAATTCAACTGATATTTCAGAGCAGTAGTAGTCCTATAAAAGCAAAAGGAATTCTGGCTGTATTTTCTAGTGGCAGTCATGAGATTGTTAACTGAAGCATCTTCCAGGCTGCCATATGGGTCTGCAGTGTATTTTCATTGTGCATAGATTTCTAACAAAAAGCCTATTGTCTAGGACTATAGTTTACCTGAAGAGGAATAATTCTGCTTCTGAAACCTCCCCCATCTCTGGTTACCAGAGCTGTCAGCTGGCTGTGAACTCTGACACTGCACACACAGACGTGTTGCGAGCACCACATGCTTTTCTCCTTTTCCCCTTTGCTCCCACCCCAAGCTCAGATGCTGAATGGTTTTACCCATTTTCTTTTTTCTGATATAACTGTGAGTCTGATATCAGCCAAACCTATGTCTGTGCCATGATTTGAATTTACAGAAACTCCAAAACAAGTTCTGCTTCATAAATTGAAACAAAGGTATGCTTACCTGAATGGCCACCCTGCAGAAGTGCTCTGTGGATGGCTGTAGGAAGTGGAAGAGCAGGAAAGAAGTAACTGGAAGCTGGAGTGAATGGTCAAGTATTTAACCCAATCTGTACCAATGAGTCCTTGTATGATCATGTACTTAATTGCACTTGAATTAGTTTAACTCTCATGTTACTTTAAGTTACTTTACAAACTTCTGTTCCTTAAATATGCACTGTATTTAATAAGTAGCAGGCTCCTTCATGAAGAAAGATAATTTAAGATAAATAAAGTAATGCACCTGGGAACTGGTGAGGCAGTTGGAGCAAAGTGGGAATGAACAGAGTGCCGGAGAAGTCAAGTGCCAGGAAAGATTTGGCATCAAAAGAAGAGACAGGTGAGGGAATGAGTTGGATATGGCCCTGGAACTGAAGAAACTGCAGCTACTGAGAAGGGAAGCAGTAACTGGAGATAAGTGGTAAGACAAGAAAAAAGGAATCCACAGGCTGAGTAAGTTTGCTCCTCAAGGCAAGTCAGACTGACTTGAGCTTTGCAGCTGCGAGTCCCTGCAGTATGTCTGTCCTGCTCATAGCTGCTGCTTCCTGCACTCTCTGCAAGCAGGGGAACCACCCCCACTCCTGAATGAGGTTTAAATCAACTCAGTTTAGATATTCTGACTGTTCCCTAGGGCCTGCCAGTGGCAGAAAATCTACAGTTTTCTGGGTTATCTAGGTAGCTAGTGTGTTCATGTAATTCTGAGATTTCTTTTCCCCAACTGAGTGCTGATATTTTTCAATTGATAGTATATGAGGATCTCAAATTTAATCTTGGCATTAAGAACAATTTGTAGGTAAATCTGGATTTATGTGTAACTAGTGACTAGCACTAGTGAGGCTCTGTGCTTTTGAAGTTGTGCCTCTTATAGCTGCTGTAGGTTAGCAAATTCTAATAAAGTGAAGGTATAGTTGTGCAAATACTTTATTCACTTGTTTTATTTTGTACTTGATAGCACTTCTCTGGAAGATGCCATCAAGAATGGCACTAAACATTTTGAAAAACATATATTAATAATTAAGCAGTTTGGATAAGTGTATAAAAATAAATATTTAAGTAAATTGATTTTTATGAAATTGAGTATCTTCTCAAGTAGCATTTAATGCTGATGAAGAACTGGAAGAAATAGTAACACTGTGAGGTCACTCCCATAATTTAATAATTATCATTAACTTCTGTCCCATATCTAACAGAGGTTTTGTAATTTTCCTTTTAAAAAGGAGAGAGATGAATCTGGAACTGACACAAAAATTCAGTAAGTCATAAAAGAGTCTGTGTCCAGATTACCAAGCAGTGTGGTGTAATAAGATCAGGTCTGTCAGGTGCTCAGAACCCGGCATCCGTGCTATACAGGTGGTGAGAGTTTTATTTCAAGCTGGTCCTGGTCCGATTCTGTGGCTGAATTCCTCTTGGTGGTTGGAGCGTGTAGAATGTACACCTGAAGCTCATTTTGTGATCTAATTTTATTCAAAAGAAATCTGGTTCAGGTACTTGATGACTGCTTTGCAATGTAAAGCAAAGCAAGGAAAATAGGGTTGTTTGGGAGATGGACTTCAAAAGTGCAGTCTTGATTTGAATTAAATGCTAATATAGACATACCTAGAGTCATGCAGATCAGGAAGTTCACCAAAATAAAGTTGTTTAGTAAGAGAGTTTAGATATCTAATCCATGGGGTTAGAATCAGGAAAGGCAATGAATACTTACAGAATTGAACAGCTACTTCATCAGTTTGGGAGTTTGGAAAAATATAAGGAGGACATGGTTTTAAAACAAAACAAAAAAAACCCCAGCTGCATTGTTCAGAAATATCTTTACTCTCTTAAAGCAAACTCTTTAAATAATACCAAGTGGACTGTATATGAATCAGATACTAGATACAGGGAGATTGGAAGTGTTGTAAAAACAGAAAGCACACCAACTTTTTTTCTGTTCCTCTTTTGGAGTCCACCAGAAGATGAACTTGAGGTCCTTGGTTAGAGAGAGGAGAAGACATGGGTATATTTTACAGATTCTTTACTTTAAAAAGCAAAAACGATATCTACAAACACAGTTGCATGGCTAGAATGTTTTTTCAATTTTACCATGGAAGAAATAAGTCAAGTGTCAGCTTGTCTGCTCAGAGGAGACAGTTGTCTTTAAGAATTGGTGCTATCTGATATTCTGGATGGGGTTGGGTTACCATTTAGCACAAATTTATTATTTATTACCAAGACTATTAAACCTCAGTGTGTAAGGAGCAGTGCTTATAAATGGATGTGGAGACAGAAGTATTCTGACCTTCTTGTAATCAAAGGTCTTTATGGTGCTTAGGAAGGAAAAGAGTAGGAGAGTGGATGCTGAAGCTCTCTGTGCTGGAAATCATGCACACGGTTTCTCTGTTTGCACCCCTCCTGTTGGCCTTGGTATTAAAAAATCATGACATGTCTACACTTTGAGTGGTTGCATGTTATTTAACAGTGTAGCTGGAATGGTGGTGTTCAAGCCTTTGTGTGATTTTCAAGGTTATGATCGCAGTCATAAGACTGGGACTTCTAAATGGTAAAATTCTTGTAGGATCTTCTTAAAAGCTTCAGATGATGGAAACATTCAGAAATTGTGACACTGATAAAATGGGAAAAGTTGGCAATAGGTGACATCTGCTCACTGTGGAATCAAACTAACAAAGCTGGTAAGCCCATCTTAGCCATCAAAAATGCATCTGAAAATGCTGGGGCTTGACACAAGTTAGGCTTGCTCACAATCCTTAAGAGAGCTGGGTAAGGGCCTGTGCCAGGCTTTCCTCTGATGCTAGGACATACAGCAGTTTAAAAACACAAACCAAAAATCAAACCCACCTGACTGCCAGTACCTTTTTCCAAATTCTTGGCTTGCTTTTCCATTCCCAGGAGTAATCGTGCCTGTGCACAGCTACAAAAAACCTGTTGATTATTTCTCCATATATTGCAGTTTCTGGTGTACTGGAACTAATAGTGTGACACCAGTGGATACTTGGTGTGGAGCTGCAGTCTTACAGATTCTCTGGTGTTTATAATAAAGACTGAATTGTGCATGGCTTGTTTCTTCCATTGGTGTCACCAACAATGTGTCATTTCTTTGGACTTTAGGAAGAAGCCCTTCACAGAAAGGGTGATCGGGCATTGGAATGCATTGCTCATAGAGGTGCACGGTGGAGTCACCGTGCCTGGAGGTGTTTTAAGAAAAGACTGGAAGTGGCACTCGGTGCCATGGTCTAGTTGACAAGGTGGTCTTAGGTCATAGGTTGGACTCAATGATCTCAAAGGTATTTTCCAGCTAAAGGATAGAAATGTTTTTGTTGGTTCATTTTTAATATGAGCAATTGCTGAAAACAGTAAAATTATTTTCAAATTCTTTTTTGTGTCAGTGTTTTACAAATACGCTGCAACTCTGCAGCTATTGGATATGCATGACTCTTAGAAGTTTCTAGCTGGGAGCAGCTCATCATAGGAGATGGTTTCTGTAATTCCAGATACAAGTATCTGCAATGTGCAGTTCACATTCTAGACCATAAACCATTAATGCAGTTTCTTCAGCTATCTCTTTAATCAAATCCTCTTTGTATTTTGCAGATCAGTAGAAATATGCATTTCCATAATACCACCTTTGAACTAATGAAGTGGAAGTACAGATGAAAACAGTCTGGAGCAAGCTCGAAGTACAATACCATTTCATTCAGTTTCCTAATTCAGAGGTAAGGTTAATGCCTGCAAAATTTTATTTCGAGTATTTCAGGGATGAAAAGCATATGATAAGCAGCCTTATGAATCTTACAAAAAATTTCAGAGCCACCTTTTTTTATGGTAGTGACAGTCTTTAATACCATATTAAAACAGCTGTTTAATTTAATCTCTGTGTCTCAATTATGAAAAAAGACAACTCAGCATCAACTACAGAGATATCTGTTGTACAAAGGCACACTGGAAAAGAGTTATGGTATCAGGCAAATTTTATTTGGTAGAATCTGCTTAGTCATGAATACTACTAATGCTTTAGTTGATTATTAATTTAGTCTATTATTTTGCTGATATGATTGGGCAAAAGCTTTACACAGTGTCAAGTGGCAGGGCATGAGCATAAATAGCAGGGTTGAAAACTCTGGACACAATGCTGTTTTAAAAAGGGAAACAAAACGCACACCCCCAACCACCACCTTCACAAGTTACTTTTTCTGCCTTCTAGTCCACTGTCTTTTTAAAGACAAGTAGTATTAGAAGCAGTTGAGGCAGGGAGGTTGTTTTTTGCTTTCCCTGTATGTAAATAGCTTATCTGGCAAAAAATAAAATGGCAGCACCACTCCACCACAAAGTTTCTCTATCTTCACACAGTTGGTTCTCTTTTTACTAGGGATTATGGCCTTCAAAGTCCACGAGCACACAAACAGCAAGAAGAGGGGAGCTTATCAGACCCAAATAAAAGCAAGTCCTTGTGCTAATTATTCCTGCTCCTGTGTACTGCCTCTTGTTTTCATACCTTTTATACCTGAATTTCAATAGCAAAGGGACAAAGACAAAAGAAAAAATTTGATCATGAATGCCAAAAGAGAGAAATACTATAAATACCAGATGTGAACAGGGTTGCCCTGTTGCACATCTGCAACATTGCCCAGGTGTTGATCAGATATTTTATGTGCTTCCTGAGTGAGAGATCAGCAGTATTGTATTTCATTGCCTGACCTGCTTTCAGGTATGTCTTTGAGCCTATTTATGAGTTTGGACAGCTACAAAAAACAGTGAAGGTGAGTGTTTTAGTTTTAAATATTTGTTATATACAAAAGGTGTCTTTTGTTTGCATCTAAAACTGCTGCCTGATAGTTTGTTAGCTCCTGATTGGTTTACAGAGAGAAATTGGGATTAAATTTCTTTGGTTGTCTCTTCCATTTTAGGGTTCAGTCAAGAATATCAAATGTCTGGCAGTTCTCAAGATAGTTTATTTTATCTTTCTTTAATATGGGATCTCTGTAATACAACCCTTCATTGTACTTTTGCTAATTCTACTTTATTTTGAGAGACACTGTAAAATTTTCTTACCTCTTACTTAGTAGGGTAAATAGGTCTCTTTTAATTACACTTGTGGATTTGTGCATTTCTAGTGCAATGCAGCTGGGGAAACTCAGATTAGTATATTACATGTAATCAGTAGGGTTATGTGTGCTCAATTCCCTTCTGCAACTGGTGTCCCATATAGTGTTGTCTCTTTATTTAATAGGAAGATTTTTGGTTTTATGATTTCTTTATTTTCTTTGGGATGTTGAAAACTGGACTTGGATGACTTCCTGCTTAAAATGTCAAATACTCCCTTAGTCTGCCTTGCCTGCAGCAGGGCATGAGTTAGAAGGACGTTAAAGACCTCTAACATACAACTGCTGAACCAATAACTTTAGTTGACAGTTTAGGAATAACTTCCTACTTTTCAGCTTCTACTGTCCATAGAGTTGTCATCTTCCTGTGTCCTCCAAACCAGCAGTGGTAGGAGCATCTTTTATGCGATGGAGCTTGTTCATTCAATAGCCAGAAAAACATAGCAGGTGCTTCAGAATGAAGGGTGCCAGTGATGAAATGGTATTCCTGCAATGATTTTCTTATTAATCATCAAGACTACCTAACATCTTCTCTGTTCTGTTAGGAAACAATTATTTTATAAGGTTGGGTTAGCTGCCATTGAATTTCCTTGGTGGCAAACTATTTGCTAGGAGTTAATTCCATAACAAACAGGCTGAGCCACTTGATGCTCAAACCACAAATGGGAAATACAGGTCAGTGTGCTCAAAGCATTTTCCAGGAGTGGAGGAACCAGACATCGGTGTCATCTTGTGAATCAGGTGATCAAAACAGGAAGTGCCAGTGGTTCCACTCTGGGGCTGCTCTGTTCTGCAGTGTCCTACTAACAGGACTTCCCTTAACTCCTGTTGCCCCTGGCTTATCCCAGTTTGTTCCAGTAGTCTCATCATCTTGATCTCAGACCACACAAGAGCCTTCCTATTGCTAGGTCAAGACTGTCAGGCTCAGCAAGGTCAGATTGAGCTGCTGAGATTCCCTTCATTTTTGTGTTGGCTCTGTTTGGCTCAGGAGCTCCTCTTGAAAGTTTTAAGGGCAACAGATTTCAAAGAAATCTAGACAAGTTCCTGTGTAGTAAAAGGAAGCTAAATGTCGTATTTTATTTCTGTATCTGAATATGGGAATTTTATGGGGTAGGATAGAGAACAATTTAAGATGTTACAGTGAGAAAAGCATACAAGGAATGCATTTGCAGTGCAGTCTGAAGATGTTTGTATTGATAGGAATGTATTTTGCAACCAGATTATTGTAACATGTATATGTAATTAGAAACATACCAGATTGCCTTTTTTGCTTATTTTCTATTTAGCGTTTAGATTAGGAATGGTAAAATGTGGCTTTCAACTGAACATCAATACAGTGATTAATTTTGCTTTCAAGAATGGTTTTCTTTCCTTTTTTTTTTCCCTTGAGCCAAAACAAAGCAGATAAATGTTTCTCTCTGATGGTACTATTTTGAAGCAGTCCTAAGTATTTAGTTATGGAGTAGGTTCCTCTAAACTAAGTTGAAAAGTCAACAATGTCCTTCTCCAGAGGTTCCAAGGTTGTGAAGGTACGGTAAGTTTCATGAAATGTTAGGTGAAGTGTTTCTAAAATGTTGCAGTTGATACAGAATTTAATTAAAATAAATCTAGGGGTCAATTTCGAATGTATGTTAAAATACTAAATATTAATAAGCAGCCACTTGTTAGCTTACCAAAATCTAAGACCCGTTTAGATAATGGTCTTTTTGTAATATCCTTAATGTTTATAAAGACACTGATAGAAACGTTCTAATTTTCTTATTTCTAAACCAGGTATATGTACCATCCTTTAAACCAATTACTTGTGTGCCATAGTCAAGTCTATGTAAAGAAAGGATATCTTTATCATGTCCTTATAATATGTATGTTTTGAGTTTACAGGAATTTCAGGATATCTTGAGTAAAAATCTGAATCTGTTTAGAGTAATGGTAGAGGGGTCTGTAGTCACATCTGTTAGGAGAATTTCCACGGTGCAGATGTGCAGAGGGGTTCCCAAATGGCTACACTTCACCATACTTCAAACACATTTTGTTGTTCTAAGGTCAGAAATTCCTGTTCTCGTTCAAACATGCTCATTCAAGTTGCTGGTGTTTGAAAAACAATTATTTGTTTCAGTTGGCAGGTAAAGGATATGGAAGTTTTTTACAGAAATAGTTCAGTCCTAGGCTTTCAGTGGGATGAAAGTGAAGTGATACAGGGTCTGCCTGTGCAGAGGAGAGTCCCTGAAGTCTTTGAGAAGATAGTGTGTGAGAAGAGGGATATTTATACAGGTGTCTTGAAGTTCCGTGCCCTTTGAGTTGTTTTGGAATTTGCAAACCTACATTTGCAATCTACTTGGTTTCCCCTCCTCTCAGTAAATTTCATGTTTGGTGATACCACCAATCTCTGAATTAATAAGACTTTTTTAATGGGGAAGAGGAAAAAAAGTTTGCTTTATTGGTCTTTAAAATTTGCACAGGCACCTACCAAATCCACTCTGTCACTCCCCTCTCCATGGGTTTAGATAAAGACCAGGAGAGGTCACTCACTGATTACCATCACAGGCCAAACAGACTCAATTTGGGGATATTAATTGAATGTCTTACTAACAAAATCAGAGCCGGGCAAGAAGTAGAAATCTTAAAAACACTTTCTTCCCACTCCTCCCTCCTTCCTGGGCCCTACCTCCTCTCTCCAGCAGTGAAGGGGAGTGGGGAGTGGGGCTTATGGTCAGTTCATCACACGTTCCTGCTGCTGCTTAGGGAGGAGAGCTCCTTCCCTGCTCCACAGACTGCTGCAGCGTGGGTCACTCTTCCCTGGGGCACAGTCCTTCAGGCACAGCCTGCTCTGATGGGAGTCCCCCATGGGGTCACAAGTCCTACAAAGAAACCTGCAGTGTGCAGATCCCTGCCAGGACCCTCTCCAGCACAGGTTTCCTGTGGGTTCACAGACTCCTCTCAGGCACCCAGCTGTTCTGGTGTGGGCTCCTCCACGGGCTGCAGGTGGATCTCTGCATCCCTGTGGTCTTCTGAGGGCTGCAGGGGCACAGCTGCCTCACCATGGCCGTACCACAGGCTGTGGGGGAATCTGCTCTGGCACCTGGAGCACCTCCTGCCCCTCCTCCTGCACTGACCTTGGTGTCTGCAGGGTTGTTTCTCTCACATAATTCTCACTCCTCTTTTCCCTGGTCACAGGAACATCTGTGCGATAACTTTTTTTTTGTTCTTGAATATGTTATCTTAGAGGCATTATTATCATTCCTGATGGGCTCGACCTTGGTCAGCAGTGGGTCCATCCTGGTGCCAGCTGGCATTGGCTGGACAAGCTTCTGGCAGCTTCTCACAGAAGCCACCCCTGTAGCCCCCCACTACCACAACCTGGTCACACAGACCCAATAAATTACTTCAGTCTTTCATCTGCTGGTTTGGTTTCAGTATGGTTCTTAACTCAAATGTGTGAAAAATCTCAAAAGGAAAAAGGGAAATACATAGGATGTGGTAGAGGATTACAAGATACTGTATAGTGTTTGATAGAGGAGGTTCAATAATGATGGCATTTTTGTCCCTTTCTCTCTGCCAAAAATAGTTCGGTATTCTCTTCAACTAGCAACAAAAATTGCTTCCCGTTATGAAATCTGTGGTTTTCCTGTAACCTCAATTTTTCCTTCACAGATTTAATTTGAATCAGCCTTAATTCCATCCTATTAGAGGTGATTCATGTAAGCTAAAGCATCCTGAAAGAAAGAAGGTTTTGATAGTGAAGATGTGGAAGGAATAAATCACCCAGGTGGAATAACAGCCTTGACAGAAGTAACATAAGAAAAGGCAGAATGAGGCAGTTTTAAGAATGTGATCTTGAATGACTGGGGAATAATTGAGTTGCCAAAGTTAATGCAGAGATGATTTAGGAGGAACATGGTATTACTTTTAAGATTTTTAGCTTAAGGAACTGTTGAGACATTAGAAGAGATACCCTTCAAGTGGGATAAGAGACTGGGGGAAATGTTTGCAATAAAAAATAGTGACCAAGTCATCCCTGTAATACTGAGTATGGGCAGTTTATGTCGTACACCATGATGGTCAAAGAGAAAAGTAGGAAACAGAGTGAAATTCTTAGAAGGAATATATAATATAATCTCTTTACCTTTTTAGTTTCTTTAGGTCTTAGTCCAGTTGCTTTCTTACAATTTGGAGAGAAAAAAGCAAAGCTTGAATAAAAAAAAGTTACAGATTTTATTAGTTGAATGTGAACTTAATCTAAAACCAAACCAAACTTCTACCCTATATGTTGATGTCCTGCTGTCCTGAGTTCTACTCAGTGCAACAGTTTTTGAAAAATACTTCATAGTGTGTTTAAAATAACCCTTTTGCACTGAGAAAAGAACTGGTGTAGTTGGTTGATTACATATGGGAGATTTTTCATCTCATTAATCTCATGACCAAAAAGCGCTTGTTTGCTTTTGAATTTTGTGTGAAATAAAAAATTAACAGTATTGCTTTAGCACTTCAGTGCAGGGAAATAGAGGATTATAACTGTTGAAGTAAACTTTACCTTTGAACTCTGTTTTTGTCTACCTATTGAAAGATTACAGTGTTTGGTTTGGAAATGTCTTTGAAGCTGTATTTGATGAAAGTACATTGTTCGAACTTAAGAGGAATATTTGTGTGCATGTGCATGCCATGTTGTTTCTGTAGTTATTTAACCAAGCAGATCTACAGTGCACTTGGAGTTTAACTTAAATTTGTGTTAAAATCTGTTTTTATCTCAGCATGACTTGCAGAGCACTAACAGGGTAAAATAGTGCTCAGACACATGCATTTATAGTCCTGGAAATTTTTCCCAGAGCAACAATACTTTCTTACATATGTCATGTTGAAATTAAATGTTGCAGATGAAAATAGATGCTGAACGCAGCATATAATTAATTTTACATTATTAGTCCTGTGTAAGCACTTTGTTAATATAGCAATCTAGTTTGATATATCCACTATCTGTGAGGTAACTCTCTAGGTGAGCACGTCACACTTTACACATAAGCATTTATCACTCTGATACTGAGAATATCTGAACACTTACGAATTATTCTACTTTAGGCTATTCTGAACTTGCCACTGATAATACTTGCTCAGTTCTTTTGCCCTTGCTGTGAAGGTGGTAACCTATTTGTGTTCTATGCCTGGAGTTTGTAATCTCATAAAAATATCCCCAACATAAGTTTCTAGGGTGAGGTGGAGTTTCACAGATGACAAAAGTTAGTCAACTGTTCATTAAAATTCAAAAGAATAAGAAAGGTTGCAATTTTAAGTTATAAGGGTAATATAACTAACACAAAGAACAAACTTAGTAGGTAAACATAATTTGCAAATTACATTTATCTAAAATTTTGTTTCTGTAGTAAGAAACAAAAGTAAGAAGTAAGAAAATAACTTCCCCCTGCCACAGCAGTCTTTTAGAGGAGCATAAAGGAGCAGCATCTACAATTTCACTTATTTGTCCCATCCAGTTATTAAAATGTCTCTTTGGAAGTCTGATGGAGACCACCACTCCTTTGAGGATATCTGTGTGTTATTTACAGTGAGTGGTGGGAACAGCTAGACAGGGAGTTTCTCCTCTCAGCAGAGTACAGTGCCGCCCTGGGCATGGCAACCAGGTGAGGAAAATGAGGATTAAGGCTCACCTTGCCAAGCAGTGTTTTGTATTAGCAAATCTTCATGATGTTCATGACGTTGAACTTGCCAGTCTTGTCTCTGCTGCTTGTGTGTGTTGAGCAAATACCGTCAAATAAAGCTCATCTCTCACCCATTGCAGTGGGGACTGCTGAATTCGATGATTTAAAAATTATGTTGCTTGCTTATGAAGTAATATTTACAAGTGTGTTTTTATCTTGTTCATGACACAACATATGAAATCACTTGGACAGCTGTTACCTTCTGAGTAGCAGAACAAAAAAATATGTCCATGTTGACAGTTTGAAGCGTTGTGAGGGCAAGCAGTTCGCTTCTTGTGAAATGCTCTTCTGTCGGCCTTTTTTAATACTGGATCACATGTCACTTGCTCTAAAAGGGACACTATAGTCCCTTTGTCACATACCAGAGGGAAAGGGTTTGCAGATGTGTAAGCAGGCAGATTCCCCTGTGTAAAGGCATCACCACTTGCAGTTTAGAGGGGTTTGTTTGTATTTTTGGCTGAGGGTTGTCTTCATAAGTAATGTTTCCTGTCTGTTCTCAGTAATTTGAAACTCCATCTTCCAGGTGTGAATTAAAAGGAAAGGGGGTTTAAAAGTTCCTTTCTGTTACTCCTTCCTAAATTTATTTATTTTCAGCTCTGTATGGAAAACGTATCCATTAATAATTTTCATGTCCACAATGTGAGTGTGAGGAGTGCATGCATTATCAGGTTGATTCTTTTGACCTTGGTAATTACTAATCTATGCAATCGGGCCTTTCTGAGCCTTGTCAGCCTCGATTGTTTAGCGTTTTATTTATTTTATTGGTTTCTACAAGTCCTGAATAGGAAAAGGGGATTTAAAGAGAAAACCAAAAAAAAAAAAAAGAAACCCAACCCTATGTTTATTCTTAAGGGGTGGAGGTCTTCTAGAGGGGAGCTGGCTTGCAGAGGGGGAAGACAGTATTCTTATGCTAATCCAGGCTCTGGATAAGGAGCAAAGCAGCCGTGCAAACAATGGAAGTGGAGCCAGAAAGTCTGCGCTGCAGTCTAGCACGCCTTGAAAAGCATGTCAGGCCGGGCGCCTTGGGCTGCCGGGAGGGGCCGCGGGGGGAGCGCCTCCCGCTCGCTTTATGGAGCTGGCGGCTGGCCAGCACACTTGGAAAAATCTTACTACCTAGAAAACAAGAGTTAAGGCTGCAAGAGGCGAGGGCAAGAGGGAGAGAAGTAGTTTATGGTCTTGTGTTTTCTTCATGTTAAAAAAAGCTAACCCCCAAACCCCGTATTGAGTTGTCTCAGCTTTGTTGCTGGCGTTTTCTCTTTTGTACCAAAAATTGAAATTCAAGTGATGTGTCTTTTAAATAGCAGCCACATTTTCAAGCGTTGTGCGTGAGAGAGGTAGGCTTTAGCAACGTGGCCCTGCTGGGAAATGAGCGTACACCTCCCTCCTGTGGGCGAATGCTCGGGCTGGGGAGCGCGCCGGGAGCCGGAGCTGCGGGCTGGCCTGAGGATGGCAGGGACGTGCTCTGGTTCCTGTCCCTCGCTCCTCTTCTGGGACACACCGATGTCACTGACGCAGAGAAAAAGCAGCGGTTTGTCCAGCATGCTTTCTTATTGATTAAAGTCAGCGACTAAAAATACAGGCTGTTTTCCTTAGGGCATCATGAAATAAAAAATGTGTTCTTTAAGCACCAAACAAAACCCCAGTTTGTGCAGAACTCTGCTTCGTGAGTTCCATAATTTGCATAATCACCTTCACTTTGGAGACATAAAGAAGTTGTGAATTTCTTCTTCTAGCTGGGCAGAGGTTATAGGTGTAGCAGAAGCAAGCCAAGATCATGGGAGCTAAGTAAAATAAATGCTTACCCTGTCAGTTTTTGGCTCTGTTTGTTGTTTGTTTTTTTTTTTTACACAGATTAATGAATAACTGTCCTTAAATTATGAAAAAAATACTGTAAGGTTGTGAAAACATTCATTAGTCTTCATAGTGCTAAAAGGCATGTTGCACATTAGAAACTCTTTCTATGAAAGCGTTTGTAATTTTGAAGGCACTGGCACACTTATTTTAGGGTCCTTTTTCCACTTCTAAAAACGTGAGCAAACATATATTCAGGATTGAGGCCCAGCTTTTTCCTTTCCTCAGCCCAGGTATATTATTCGTGTCAAATCATTGAAACTCAGAGCCAAAACCTGTGATAAGTCTTGTAGGCAGTGTAGTATGACCATAATATTTTTAAAAGGGACATGTAAAATTTCTAACAGTTTTGATGATTTTTTTCCCTTGCTGCTTATGTTTGGTGAACAAAAGTATGTTTCTTATGCATGAGATCTAAAAGGTTTAAGTTATCATTCCCCATTTGGAGTTATTAAATTTAGAGATGGAATACATGTGGAGACTTTTCTCCTTGTACACATTGACTGGTATGACAGTAAGGAACTAGCAAAAATGAGAAATAGTTTATAAAAACATATGAGAAGGATAGCTTCTGGGTAGAATAGCAGAAGTTGATGTCATTGTAGAAAGCGCATGGGTGTCCATTGCTAATTGTCTTAAGGGCAGAAGATCTAAGCCATCTAAACACTTCCAGAGTGAAGGAGTTGAAAAAAGAGGGAAATGGGTCAAGGTGAATAAAAGTTGTGTAGTGAAATTTTCTCAGAGTGTGTTCAAATAAAAGAATGTGTCATGTTTGTAACACATTAGGATATGTCTGAATACCTGATTGCAGTGGGAAAACAATTTTGCTGCATGTCATTGCACTTAATTTAATTGAAGAAACTTTGTAGCAGTTGGTTAATTGGAATGCCAGAGTAACAGTAAGATGGGCATTTAGGAGTCCAGTGAGTGGCGTCCCCAATTACCTAAATTTGCTGGGCATGGTAGAAAGGAGCTGTGCTTTAATTTCTTTGCAGTTAACAACTTTGTTTATGAAACAGACAGCTATATCATAGTTCAGTACTTTAGCTTCTAAATTCTGCCGTGATGTACACTTTTGATATTTGCCAGCATGGGAAATCTCCGTTTCAGGAGGTACCTGTTTGACTGCCAAGGTGGATTTTGGTGGTTTTTCCCACTGGTCAGAAATAAGAAGTCCTTTTCTAAGACTGTGAGCTCCCCTGCTGCAAAAACACCTCTTGTTAGGGTCTTGTGTTTTTTGAATGAACAAATGTGTTGCCGCGCATGTGTTCTAAACACGTGGTTCTATATGTACTGCAGAGAGAACTAAGATTTATTTTTTCAGTCTTTTGAGAAGTATATAATACACACAAATGTGTTTCATTTATCATTTCAGATCTCACTTCAGTTTCTAGAAGGAGAAAGGACTTGTATAATTTACACAGTCTCTTGGCTTTTAAATTTGTGCAGTTAGGTTTTAAATGTGCAATAGTTTTAAATAGTTCTTACACAATCCACAGTTCAGGGGAAATACTTCTGTGAGCTTGAACAGATTAGTGCCTAAAGAGGGCCTTAGGTGAAGTTGTTTTTTGTTGATGGCCATGTATCCAGCTGGCTTGCAATAGCCAGCAGTCTTCTCCATCAGCTGTAGGATTTCGTGACAGATTTTGGGGGTGGATTTACCTTGCTTGTTTAATTTAACGTATTTGACAGCACTCAAGCATAGGTAGTTTGAGTGTTTCATTGTGACGCTTTTCAACAATTTGTGTAAGCATGCCTTGCAATAGGATAATAAAAACACATTTAAAAAGTAGATTTGTACAGGTATTTGACAGAATTACACAGTACACAATCTGAAACTTTCTTCTTGTTATGGGCTTGGTTAAATTTGACTGTTTGACTTGGGATAAACTGAAGCTGACTATAGGTCTTTTTGTACTAACAATAATGAAATGTAGTCCCAGGTCAGTCTATTCCTGTCCTGACACCTGTAGCTACATGAGATGGTGGCCTTTGTAAACTAAAGACTAACTAATTTTTTGGACTATTTAGTCTGAAAATCTGCCCTACAACTTTCTAACCAGTGGTTAGGAATTGTCTTCTGATTTCTGATCTAAATGAATTTCAATGGCTAATCCATACCTAGTTGTTGAACCAGTAATTTTCTTCAGGTTGAATAGCTGTCTTTCATTGTGTTTATTTCTGTTATATTGTCAAAATGTAGTTATTTACCCATCAATTTTAACTGTCTTAATTGTATTATTTTCTTTTCTTTTTATCTCCAAATATCTTCCTTTCCTTGAGATAGTATCCTTCTAAATGGATGTTGAATTTATCAATCATATTGTCTCTGTGCTATTCATGCCTTACTGTTTTCCCTGTGAAATTCCCCTAGGAAATACTGCAGTTGTGTTTGTGTCTTTCTCCCAGCCACATCACATGGATGTGTCTGATGTTCTGTAATCAGCTGTTGTCCTTGGACATAGTTATCTCTTATGTGTGAGCTCCTAGTCTGTGTGAAGCAGAAACCCCCTGAGTTACCAGTATGCATGACTTTTCCAGTTTCATGCTGTTGTACTTCATTCCATTTGTTACTTCAGTTCTTCACATGATCCAAATCTTCCTGCATAAAAACAACACTCAGCTGAACTGACAGTTTGTTTGTCAGCAATTTTTTAAAAGTTTTTGCTTTCTGTACCTATTTCATTAATGAAAAGGGTGAGTACTCTTCAGTTAAGCTGAATCAAGGTCCTCAAATGCCATTTGAACTAGGCTACTGATCTCTGTTCTTGAAACTACTTGTCTGCCCTGTAGTGAATTCTTTACTGTTCTTATAATCCCTCTTTTCTTCATCCAAATGAGTAATTTTCTTTGTGGCACCATATCAGGTTTTTTCATAATCTTCCAGGAAAGTTTTTGTTGTTGCACACTGATTTAGACTGACAGTTCAGTTTATCTCTGGCATTCTGTTCATCTCAAAGTCCTGTTCAAAACAGTACCTGTGATTGAGGTAATGTGCTTACAGTTACCTAAGTTGCTTCTTGCCCCAGTTACACATCAGAGAACCATTTAGTAAGTTTTAGTTTTGTTGTGTTTAAATACATTAACTTGGTGTTACCTGTACTGCTGCAAATGGTTTGAAATATCTCGTCTGTTGAAATGGATTGTATGTTCTAATTCTTGTGAAGTCTTCAGATTGATGTTTTTCCATGTGTTCCCCTTATACAATACTATCTGCGTTGTTATATTCACCACTATCATTCTTTATTGAAATTTGGAACAGCACAACTCACTTGGTTTGGGGATCATGCTGTTAAAAATATTACATAGCCACATCTAAAGAACAGTTACCACTGAACTCCATGCTTTCAGAGTTGGTTTGGGCCATATGAGCGATCTTGCACACTTAAGCTTCATACATTTGGAGTCGTACAGAACATAGGGCTGGACTGCTGTGATAGTGCCTTGAATTCACTGCTGAGTTACAGTTCAGGAAAAACCCCACAGTTTTAATAATAAAATAATTTTCTTCAGTAAGCTGTTACTAGGAAGGATAATAAAATACAGTGCAGAAAAATCAGGTGTTACCATTGATGAATAAATTACTTTTTAGTGGATTATAGTTGAACACTTCTTTGTGGCTACAGTAGAAAAGAGATTGAGAACTTCAAAATCAACTGATTGGCTTATGGGTTTGAATCTCTTCAGCATCATTCTGTTGGTAGAGTAGCATTCCAAGTGTTAATTGGTGCTTTAATATATTTGAAGGGGTTATTTAGTTGTGTCATTCTAAACTGTTATATCAGGCAGGTTTTGGAGAAATTCCAGCTGTTGCTCTTTCAGTTTTGTGCCTTAGCCAGGGCTGCTAGTCTTCCTCTTTAATAGGAGCCTGGAATGGTAGTTTTTATATTAAAATGTGGAATTAGAATTTGTTTTCTTTGATTTTTATTACATTGATTTATATACAATATTATATTTTTTATATATATATGTATGTGAAAAGGGAAGTATTACTGGAAGGAAGATTGAGGTACAAAATACTGGTGGAGAGCATTATTTTTTGAATAGGCTTGGACAGCATTTCTGGAAACTACCTTAGAGTGTGTGTCACTGAACTAAAATCACCATGAAATTGCAGTGAGTTGCATTAAGATGGTTAATTTCTTCCACTTTTTCTTGGGTTTTTTGGTAACATCCTGTGTGGTACAGTGGCAAACACATGTTCCTGTGCCAGTGTGCCCTCTGGTGAACTGGAGGGCAAGATTGCCAAGTTTTAAACACTCCTACTCTTCCAACGTACAGCAGTGCAAATATATATTCCTTCTGAAACTGGACAAGACAGAAATGATTTTTAAAAAATACTTAGCAGACTATTACCAAGATTTATGTGGTTTTGCTTGATAGAATACTGTAAATAAAGCCTTTGTTGTTATTGCTGCAGAAAGCTGTTGGCAGTTTTCACGTTCCACATGTTTTATTGAGGATTGGAAGTTCATTGCCACTGAAACACAGAATAAAGCATTAATACTTATGCACTCACGTTTCTGGCCCGATGTTTTATAGCTAGAAGGACGTTCCTTATTAACTGTCAGAATTGGTGTTGTGTCTGGTGCACAGGGAACACTAAAGAGTGAATATTTTTGCTGTCACATCGCTTTTCCCTTTGCCTGGCCAGGAACTTTACTTTGAAGATCCCGGTGCTCCGGACGTTTGCGCAGTGCGCAATTCCGAGTCCATCCCACCACAACCTGGCAATGATTCTGGCCAGGGCTGTGGCTGCCGTGGTGCTGGGGGTGCCTGGCTCCCTCTTTGTGGCTGAATTAGGGAGAAATCAGAGACGTGTGAAAAGTAGGCCAGGGGTCGGGGCGGCGCGCCGCGCCCGCTGCAATTGGAAGTGACGGACACCTCCCGGCTCAGCCGCTAATTTGCCTCCCTGTTAAATGGCTCCGAAGACTCATTAAAATGAAAAGTCCTTGGGTCTCACCGACAGACAGATTGAGTTATTGATGCTGGAAGCGGCCACCAACAGTAATTGCTGCCCATCCCCAAGCGAACGCCCCTTCTGGCATTCATGAACAGCGCCAGGCTGACAGGGGTCAGGGGGGTCAACCCCACCAAAACGAGGCCGAGGAGAGGCAAAATCAGGGCTCTGTTCATCTTTGTGCAGATTTGCTTTTCTTGCAAGCAACTGTTTAGGTGTTCAAGCTGCTTTTTAGTCCTTTGAGGCCCAATTATGCTCCCCTAATGCATCACCATTGAAAAGGTCTGTAAGTAGAATGTGGCCGCAACTACTGCAGTCTGAAAAAGTGACTTCTTACTCAGTTTGGCTGTCTTAGCTGTATGTTCACCCACTGCACAAGAGTAGAATTATGCTTTATTTGTGGAGCAAATGGCATGTGCATATGGAAGTGTAATTTTTCAGGAGGAATTCATATGCACACAGCTTGGGAATCCAGGATGTCACAATTTTGAATTGCAGTTAGTGTTGTCTTTTTATTCGTTTGTTTTAGCGATGCACTACTCTTCTAGGAGAAAAAAGTAAGAAGTGTTATTAGGTAACCAAACTAACTGTTAAATTTAATACAAATATGATTTTCATCCAGCAGAGAGGCTGGGGTTTTTTTGCAATAAGGCTTCTCTACCAGCAGTTTTCAACAGGTGGCCTAACATGCTGTTACTGTTTCCCCCCCAGTATTATGGGAAGTCACCACTTGAGTTTAATTTTTATGGAAAATGATTAAAAGAAGTTTTAATTTCTGTAAAGAAAATAGTTTTCAAACAGATTTACATGTTAAATCTGTTGAATGCTACCTCTAACAGCTATATGCAAGTCTAAAATTATACATCTGTGACCAGTGAGTTGACATATCTAATATTTTTAACAGGAATATGAAAACATCCCTGTGGGTTGTTACCAAAAGTTTATATTTCAGAAGAACCCTGCTATTCAGTTAGATAGTAAACATAGCTAATGTTTTCAGGTACTAGTGTTAATAAACACATGGGGGTTTTTTGTTGGGTTTGTTGGTTATGCTCAGCATGATGACCATCTTGAGAGTTTTTTTACTTTTTCACAAATATATGAAGTTTTTAAACACTTCGTTTTATTGTGTTTTCCAGGAAACAAAGGTGGAAAAGCTACAGACGCATCCTTGCAGTCAAGCACTGACTCCTGTGTTAGGCTTCACTGACCAGACTGAGCTTAGCATTTGTCAAGCAGAAGGGCCGGTCGCCCTGCACAGGAAGGATTAAAAGTGAACAATGACTCGATTGAGAGTTCATGAGCAATTGCTTGGAGCCTATCTGCTTATCATTCTCCATGTTCAAGGTAAATATAAACTAGTGGAAATAAGCTTATCTTTCTGATCTGTAACACAGCTGTGTGTTTTCCAGTGGTTGAAGTAGGATTTCTTTTCTTTTGGAGTTTCTTTTGCAGGCAGGTGACTTTACTGGCCTGATGTGTTGTATGGATGCTTCCCTAAAAAGAAAGACATTCTAGTGGTCATTCATTGTAGTATAGGTTAGGTCTATTTTAGCAAACACTTAAATAGAAACTACATCAAAAGTGCCTAGTACACCACAGAGTAAGTTGGATGAGCAGCAGAAGTGAAGGTTTGACTTCCTGAATTTCAGTTCCCTCTATGTGTGAATATTTGATCCCTTTAACTTGACCCACTGAAGAACTTGCAATGTGCAGTTCCCCATGCCTTTTGATGCTCCCAGCAGCCTAGAGATAGTATGGCATAACTAATCTAAATTAACTTGTTGTGCCTACTTGATGGGCCAAGTGAGGCTGTTTATTATTCACAGATACCCTCATTTTCAGTTAGTGAAGATACTAATTTGTATGTCTGTTGTCTTTCCATACACCAATTATCAAAAACTTCTGGCAATCCAGTTTTCATTAGAAATTTAACTCCTCTGTCAAATTGGGTTGAATTGAAAAAAAAACCATGCAGCAGTGCACTGCATGTTCAGCAGGGATGTACATCCCTGGTTGGGTCTCTGTGTAAGTGTGTTCATTCTCCCAGCTGTGCACTCTTCATGTGTTTAAGTACACAGAGTTTTCCAGATATTTTCAGAAAATAGAGAAAGTAATTTGGTGCTGCCATTTAAATACTTGAATATAAAAGGGTTTATATTCTCATTCCATACTTAGATCAATTACTGCTTAGTGCTTGATTTTGAGATATTATGTGAGATATTTACTTTAAAGAATAACAATTCAATGAACCCATTAAAATGGGGAGAGGAAGAAGCCTGGTAAGTATCCAAATGCTGATCTTTTTGTTCTGTTTCTGGTGTGAATCTGCAGTATTAGATTAAAGGATATAGCAGAGCTGTCTCTTCAAAGCCTGTGCTTGATACCTCTGGACAGACATAGCCTAGTTTGGGGTATAGTTGAAGTCTGTGTTAGATTTACAAATATTTGCAGATAGCTGTAAGGTGCTTAGATTAGGTAATGGGAATAAACTAAAGAAAATTTCATTGAGAAATTAGGAAAGAAATTTTGATTGAACGTGGTTAAGTATTAGAACAGGCTGCCTGGGGAGGTTGTGCAATATTCATCCTTGGAGATAGTCAGAATTTTACTGCAGTGACTGAACAACCTGGTTTAATGTAGGAGTTGGTCCTGCATTGGCCAGCTGGTGGTAGCAGGTGACTTCCAGAGGTCTCTTCTGATTTAAACCACTCAGACATAGTGTTTTGCAGTGGAGTTTGTTCTATTTAGCATTTTAATAACAACCAATAGCAACTGAAGGATTTTTTTTCCTCTGTAGATTCAAATAGGAATAATAATACAAATATACAAGTATCCTAGTGGCTTAAAATTAAATTACATTAACTGCTTCCGTGATCACAGTGATTAATAACAGTTCAGTAAATAACTTCTACTAAGTAATATAGATAAATTAGGTTTAAAGACTGAAAATTATTTTTCAGCTTCAAAAGAAGGAAATTTCCTTATCTTAGAAATTTTCCAGACTTTCAAATCAATACCTGAGGGAGTTCTGAAAGTCATGGAAAAGTTGAACTTATTGAAATGTTGTTAGTTCTTTGCAAGTTGCCTAAGGGCTTTTCTTCAAACTTATGAAATATGCTTGGTTTCCAGGGCTGGTGAGGGAAAAACCAATCAAGTCTCTCTGCTTTTCCCTAGATTCATGGGGGAGGAAAGAATTAAGATCATAGTGATAAAGCATTTGAAATTTTTATAGGAAAGAGACAATCTGAAGTGAAAAGTTTAAACTGTTGAAAAAGTAGTTTCATCAAGGAAAATATATGCAAGATGTTAGAAAAATGCATCATAAAGCAATCAACAGAAGTGAAAAAGATTCCTTAGGAAGAATTGAAGAGAATTTGTGTGATTTACAGAAAGAGGAAGAAAAAGCAGAGAAAATAGAAACCAGTGTGTGTACTTTCAGTGTCTGGCATCCATGTTAATGGTTTGCTCTCTTGGGGTTTTTTGGAGGCTTCTTCAGAATGTTAGGAATTTCAGAGCTTACCAAGACCTGAGAGAATGATAAAAGCAAATGTGTCTTATAGCTGCATGTGTATATACATACCAGATTCCTTAACAGGTAACTTGAAAAAGCAAGTGGCTGCATGTGTTGATTACTGGGAAAATATTCTTACAGTAACAACAGAAACCAGAGGCAATTCTATGACATTATTGGTGAATAGCTGCAGTTTCTCAGGTTGGTGCTATGCAGCGGGGCGGGGGACCCAGGGGTTACCCTTAGGGTTGTATCTGTATAACTTTGGAACTTCTTCACTTACTTTGAGAAGTAGTCAGAAATAAGCCTGAGTTGCAGATGGCCAGATTTAATAGCAACCTCTTCAATTAAAACATGTTGTATTTCCTTTCTTGCTGTGGAAGGCCTTTGCAGTAGCTTTAAATATATGACTTGCTCTGCATCTTCATCCACCTCCTTTTTCTGATCTAAAGCAAGAGGTTTTGGGCTTCAGCTGTACTTGTGACTGCACTGAACAGGTTATGTCTCCCAGTAGTGCAGGGTTTTCATGCAGAGAACCAGTTACACTTCGAAGTGGAGTACTTTGTTGTTATAGTGCATTGATGAGCACATCTAATCAATATATGTAGCAGTAATAAAAGCGCTTAACATCTACTTAAACATGTCCTCATAAATTTGGTACTTCATTGCTGGCAGTTTACTTCCCATGTGGTTCATCAAACTTTTATGTATTCTTCAGAGACACCACAGAACACCAGTATTTTAATCCTTGTAAATTAGTTGACTAAAAATGTATTAATACCACTTGATATGTATGAAGACATATTAAAAGTCAAATTTAAAAATAATTAGTGTTAATATTAAAATGGACTTAAAGTTGGCACTGTTTGTTAGTGAACTAAAAAAAAATAAAACTTGATTTTATTTCACTGCTCTAATTACTTTTATTCAAATACTTGATATAGATAAGGTATATATTAAGATACATTTTAAAACCTTTATTCACTTTCTCAATTTTGAGTGAAGTAGTTAACTGAATTTGAATGTATAAACTAATATGCAACAAAATTCTAAAAGCTATAGAAAGAACTTACGGTTGTCAGTAGCTGATTCATTACTTGAAAACACTAGTTCTGTTTATTGATTTCCCCAATTAATGGCTACATCTGTCTTTAAAACATGGGCAGCAACCGTGTTCTTATGAATTTGTCTGATTAAAGTTCTTCCAAAGGATTATTAAAAGTTGATCTATTTCTTTACTGGAATTTCGCATTTAGTTTTAAGTAACTTTATTCTTTAAAAGCCCTTTTAATTTAAATTAGAATGCAGTGTACTTTTAAAGAAAAATACACAAACTTTTCAAGTCTCTGGCTTTTATATTGAGTGCATAAGAACAGAGTGGTGTTCAGAAGTGACTTTTGGGGAAGGGAAGTGGGAGCAGAGGCTGAGAACTGCAGGTCGGAAAGTGGAGGAGGCAGGGGCAGCCTGTCTATGTTGAGCACTGGTATAGCTCCTGGGAGAGCTGGAAGGACAGGAGAGAGGTTTTAAACCAGTAGTCTGGGAACATGCTGTGATTTTTAGGAACCAGTTCTGCTAGATGGAGCTACCTCTAACATGCCTGGTCTTTGGAGATCACAGCCTTGATATATAAAAAAGCACTATAGAGAGAATTATAGTTACAATGCCAAACACAGAGTTTGTAGAAGCATTTAAGATACTTTCTTTGCACTCATACAATTTTTCTGATTTTTAAAAAAACTATTTTGTCTTTCAAGAGCAAGTGCTAGTATTGTATTCAACCTGTGTCAGTTGTACTGAGGTTTAATTCATATAACAGAACGTGTTAAATCATTATGAAAGTTTGTGATAGGCAGAAAGGTGAAATATGCTTACTGGAGTGTAGGATTTCGCAGTATCAGCATCCTAAAGCAAGAACAAGTAATTTAGAACTACCACATAAAAATGTCAAGGTATGCCTTTTTTCATAAGGAAGGCATATCTAACATAAAGAGCACTGGTACAATTTTCATCTTTGATGAAAAGAGCCCAGTGTGCATCAGCACCAGCAGGGAGGCAGGTGAAGGGGCTCTTCTGACAAAGATTCTTCTTACTTAAATATTGAATTTCTTGGAGTTCACAAGCATGGATCAGAGTAGCTACAAAGGAATGCCTCTAGCACTGAATTTCTGCTAGGACAAATCATTTTAAAGGATAATGTAGTCTGGAATAGAAATGTTGTTATGGGCACCACCTATATTATGGACTCAGCTATCAAACAACTTGACTACAGGCCACATTGGACCTTCATTCGTGGAGAAAGGGAGGATACAATTAAGTCAAAAGTTGTAGGCATAGTTTGGCTTTTGTATTTGTCTTCTTTCACTTACTGCTGTCTCTGCATTTCATAGAGCTGGTTTTTTATGGGTCACACAAATCTTTTCTTAGATCAGAAGACTTAATGAAATGATAGCTGTATCCTGGCATTGAGTTGCAAGCAGGTTAACTCAGGTTTTAGTGATTAGTAACACTGCAGTGTCACGCACAGGACATTTTTAAGATTTATCCATGTTAATATTCATATTTGAAGCATGCTTTCAAGTAGACTTAGATTTCTAACCTAGTGAGATTTTTAATATCCTGTGCTTCTTTGAAATACATTTTACAGTCTTAAGTTATTTTCGGTGACTGGAAGAAGTAGTGCTTTGAATAATTTATATTTTTGATCAAAGGCTGGATATGATATATTGTCAGGTGTTGTTCTATTTTAAAAATTTGTTTTATTATTAACTTTTGAAATTTTTGTTTATTTTATTAAAATTAAGTTTAATTTTAAACAGAAAACCGTGTAAGTGTTGTCCTGTCTGTAACAGTTGTTCACACTTTTAGAAATCTACAATGCATGCAGTATATGATGGGGCAGAGCAAAAGACAAAATCAGAACTTGAAGTCCCATCAACGTTTTTCTCATCAGTGTCTTACACTGCAGTGAAGTTAGGAGAATGTTCCACCCTTGCTCTGATATTTCACTGAATGTTGCAACTTTGTAATGCAGTAAAATACACATTACAGAGCAGTTTGTATGTTTAGAAATCTGTGATACTGTTGCTCTCAAGGCTGGATAAACAGTCTAGAAGTGATCCAGGATCTTGAACAAGCCCTCCAGTGTGTGGTAGCTCGTTTGTTGCTCATGTATATTATTTTGGCCCACCAGCTCTGTGCGGTTTGCAGGCGGAGGATAGGGAAGAGTGGAAAGGAAGCTTTGTTCTGCCTGAAGTCTCTGGGTGCTGCCTTTCAGTGCACAAT
The DNA here is from genome assembly GCA_013399835.1 of Leptocoma aspasia. Taxonomy (NCBI): domain Eukaryota; kingdom Metazoa; phylum Chordata; class Aves; order Passeriformes; family Nectariniidae; genus Leptocoma; species Leptocoma aspasia. The sequence goes on from VXAX01003556.1 coordinate 3,800,454, forward strand.
ACACTGCACTTACACCTTTGAAGGTTATGTGAGATTTGTGTGTGTATGTATGTTTCTTAGCTGTACTGCAGAGTGACAACTGCAAGTGTCATGGAAAAGAAGAGATTAATTACATCACCAAGTAGTGTAATGTCACAAGATCCCTAAAAAATGATCCTCCCTTTCCCTGTCCTGTTCCCAGGGGGAAGATGCAGCAGTGTGAATGTCTGAGAGCTGGAGCTCTGAGGGTGGGGTCATAAACCTTGGAGCAAGATGTTCTTTAGGCCTATGCTTAGTTCTCTCTTGTTCATTTACTCTGTATTTATGAACCAGGAAAAACAGCAATGAAGCATCCTGTGAGTTCAGGGCCTTCATTTGCCCTCTTCTTCAACATCTTCTTCAACATCTAAGGTGGATGGAAGCCAAGTCTTTGCACACCTGACTCCCATCCCCATACCTAGCAACTTTAAGATGGACACTAATCTGTCTTGAAGTGCCGAGGATGAACTGCAGTGCTGCAGTAAAGGATACAGTTAGGGATCCTAGGTGGAAGCAATTAAAAACTGTTTCCTGAAGTAATCCCGAACTTCCTCGAAATTTTCCTATTCTCTTCCCGGGGTACTCAAACTCCTGTCTAAGAAGAGTTCTGCTTACAGTCTTAGGAAGTAAAAATGCAAGAGTGAAGTGATTTTTTTCCCCCGTTCTTTGTGCAGTTCAGGTATTACCTGTAAGATGAAAGCAGGCTACTGTGGAGTTTTACATTAAAAAAATAATGAAATTGTAGTCTGTTCTTGCTTTGAATAAAAATCTTCGCCTATAGAAACTGAACAAAAAACAAAGATGCCGTTTCTTTGATAATACAGGTGTCTGTTTTGGATTTTATATGGTGTGTGCTTTTCATAAATCTCATCATGCAATCCATCTTAATAACTGAAGAGGGAAAATGTGTTTCGTGTCATTTTTAGTATAAAAGGCTGGTATACCTGTAGTCATGCTTCAGTGTTAGTTTACAGAGAATTATACTGTTTTAAAAGATGCCAGACATGCACAAAAATGTTGTTCTTTCTGTTCTGAGCTAGGAGAAGCCGTGCTTTAAGGGCTCCTTGGATTTCTCCTCTAATAAACTGAAAAAACATTGCATTCAGTGATCAGGGTAGGAAAATGGATTAGTGACTGTAAGACACTGATCATAAAGTACCATAAAAACTTTTAACATGAGGAATGTCCCTGAAGATAAGAGGGATTTATAACATCAATTGGTAAAGATACTGTAGTCATTCAATAAAATTAGAAAGACAATATTTGTACATATGTGGTGGCTTTTGCTTTAAATATTAAGTAGAATTACCTGTTCTCTGAGCAGGTAAAGCTCTCTTAAATGTGAATACAGAATGTTGTGTAATGTCTCTAGCAAAGTATTAAAATTACCTTTCAGCTTATGCTGGGAAGAAATATGTAGAAAGAGAGGGGGGTGGATGGAGGAGCTGTTTCAATTGTGCAGGATTCCTCTTGGTTTAATCACAAATACCTATAACCTGCTGTTATTCTAGCATTGGATCTTGTTTCTTGTGAACAGTCTGTACAGATCAGGACTATTTAACTTGGCCATTACTGAAATACTCTTTGAAGACCACATATTAAATAAAGCACTGCTCTAGGATTTCAGTGTTCAGGTGTATTTCTCAGGAAATTTTCTTAGTTGTATCCAGAAGAAGCACAGTTGCATTACTTTGCTGCACTGGACAGTGCGCTAGGTGTGCTGTATTAACCAGATGAGGAAGTCTGCTATTTTCACTACAGTAGGATCAGATTTCACAAATACTTAATTGGCACTTGTCTGAATGACATAGTGGATGTTACAGTAGAGTGATGCAGAGGACTGTATCTGCAAGAGGTTTTAATCAAGTTTTTCTGGACATGTTTTAATCAAGATGCAACAGGACGCTAATATTCCCATCACTCTACAGCTTGTGTTTGCTAGGTTTGACAGGAAGCCCAAGAATCTGTTCAAAGACACTCTGAGTTTCCTGGTCAGGTTTCTTTTTCTTAGAAAAACTGAATTTTTTATTATGACCTCTATTTTTTTACTAATAACTGAATCTGTAAAAGCTTCTGCTGGTCCTGATTGGCTGCTGGCTTATCTTGCCAACACTGAACCTCACACAGAGCCTTGCTGTAATCTATGTCAGTGCAAGTGATAGTTGGTTCACAGCTCTTCTATCTGTATTTGGTTCATACCTTTGAGGATTTAGAGCTAAGGAGGTGAACAGAAAGATTTCCTGTAGGTAAAATTGTGTATGATAAAGCTGAAGGAGATGGGTAAAGATGTTCTCATCTCATATAGTAATCACATAGCATAGTCCAAAAGAGGCAGATAATGTTCATCATTTTTGCTTTGGATGTTCTTCACTAAGAAGAAAACAAATGGGTGTTATCTTCTGAATGCCTACATTCACAAAAGCACTTCAGTAATATGAACAAGAACAGCTGATGTTTAACTCTGCTACTGTTGAGAAACTGAGGGCTACTGGAGCATGATGTAGCCCTGTTTCTATTCTGTGAAAGCTTGTTTGGATGGATGTTCGTGTCATTTACTGAAATTTAATTTGCAAACAAGGTTTACTTTAGCTATGTTTTGAAGTACTGATGCATACAGAGATCAAAAAAACCAAGAGATTTTGGAGTTATTACTGCTCTTCCATGAGACTGTGAATCTATAAAAAATTACTTCAGAAAATTAGAAAATTGCATATTAAGTATGTTCAGTCATGCATAACATTATTCTTGTTGTGGTTATCAAGCTGTCAGCATTTTGGTTTTCTAAACACATGAATGAGAGAAGCTTTCTTCAGAAAATTTGAACCAGTTACACCACTGCTTTCCTGCCCTACCTCGAAAAGAGAAAATGTCTTTCTGTTTATATTGATTATGGTTGGAAGGTCTGCTGTTAAGGTACAAAATATGTTAGCTAGGTATTTCTAGAATAAAATTATTAACTCAGATTTCTACCATAATCTTGGGAGAGGAGAGTGCCGTGTATACTTCAATTATAAATGTAATTATTGTCATGTTTTGCCTGTAAAACTCTTGAACAGTTGTCAAAGAGATGCAAACTTTTTTTTGTTGGTTTTTTTTTTTTGTGTGTGTCCAGGTCAAAAGCCAGACAGCATGCTTCATGGTACAGGAATGAAGACAAATACTGACCAAAAGAAACAGGCAAATGGAGTAACACTTGCTCCAGAGGACACCTTACCTTTTCTTAAATGCTACTGCTCAGGACATTGTCCAGATGATGCTATTAACAACACGTGCATGTAAGTGTTGCATTCAGGACAGAGAGGCTCTTTGAAGAATATAATTTTGGGTTTTTAGAGAGCAAACTACCTCTGGAGGCTGACCAAGGTGATCTGACCATAATTGATTATGTTCAGTGAGTGCTAAAAGCCATGGTCATCTCTGTTTTCACCACACCTTAGAACAATTTGCAGCAGGTCATTTTAAGCCCAGCAACTGCTTTGAAGGACAGAGGTTTTAAGTAACCCTGTGGTATTTTATAGCTGGGTGAGTATTAAGTGACCCAAATCTAAGCCTTCTGACATGACCACCTGTTTGCTTATTTCTTCACCTAGTAGTCAAAAAGGTAGTGTAAACAACATAGCCGTTTACTGAGAATTCTTCTTGTTACATGTTCAATAGTTACAGGCTATGAAGGAAAGGCAGGGGAAAATAAAGAAAAGCCTGTGGACATTTAGAGACAGGAGGGAGATTTGATAGGTATAAGAATCCTAACAGACTCATGGCACAGGTTATGTGTTTGCTTGAGGTGCATTTTTTTTCATGTCCTGAAATATCCTTGTTTTTCTTCTTTTTCTCTCCATTTGCAATTCCATGTTCAAGGCCCTTCTGTTTTCTTCCTTAAGAATTAATATACACAGTTGAAAACATATTACTTGTTCCTGTACTTTGAGTCTTCACTTTAACATAGGTTCCAGTCTCTCTAATGTGTCACTTGGCAGTTTTTGTGGAACCCAAGGAGGTAGAATAAACACCGCTGTCATTTTAAATGTAAACACAGGCAGTAACTTACAAACAGTTTTGAACTGAGAAAATGTTCCAGTATTTTTTCTTTCAAGCCTCTTGGTATTTATTTATTGGTTTTCATTGCCCTCTAGTGTGTGCAGTGTGTATAGACTGTACTAATTTTTGTCTGACCTAGCAACTAATAGGCCATTATGCTGATAATAAAGACACAGTGTGTACATGCAGGGTACCTTATGGCATTATGCTTTCCACATCTGCATTTCTTTGAATTAATATAAATAGATTTTTGGCAAAAGAAATTATTTCTAAATTTGTTTTCCTTCGTATCTGTGTTGAGGGAATGAATGAATATTTGTGAGAAAGCATCTCTATAGTGTTCTATTTGAGAATACTTGTGGGGGTCTTTTATTCTCAAACTGGATAGTAACTATTGTATTACAGAATTTTTCTAGAAGTTTTCATTCTAGAATTCTTGATGGAGTCATGATCAACTAATGCTGAATATTAAATGACAAACATGCTGGTAAAGCAGACGTGATGTGTTTATTGCAGAACTAATGGGCATTGCTTTGCTATCATTGAGGAGGATGAACATGGAGAGCCCACGCTTGCTTCTGGCTGCATGAAGTATGAAGGTTCAGACTTCCAGTGCAAGGTGAAAAAATGAGATTTATACCAGTGCTTTACTTTATTTCATTTTTATGCCCTGCCCTTTTTATATGGCATTCTGAAGATTTTTCTAAAGCAAATACTGCTGCTATGATGAGTATAAGAGAAAAACTTCGAAAGCGATTGGGTTTTTTTGTCTTAAGAGCAGTATTTATTTAACATCTGGTTAACTGGCTTTAACTAAGCTTAAGACTTTTCCCATGTATGAAATAGCAACTTAAGTAGAAACCATCTATTTCTGTGCAACAAGTAAAAAATGTTCCATGATGTATAAAAAAATGCAAGATCAAACGTAGGCACTCGGAGATTAGATGATGTCTGTCTGCCACTGCAGAGTGATCTTATACATTAAATGGTGTGGTTGAAGTGCCTTTTAAATAAAACAGCTTACACTTTTGCTTGTGTTATGTTGTAGCTGTAGCATCTCCTGTCCCCGTTTCAGCTTCAAAATGTAAATGTTCATTGAATTCTCCTTCAACAGGACTCGCCTAAAGCACAGTTACGTCGAACGATTGAGTGCTGTCGCACTGATTTCTGCAATCAGGATTTGCAACCAACATTACCACCTCTTGATAGTACAGGTAAACACCTCCTGTATGTTCACACTGCTAAGAAATGCTGTGTAGGTTCTGTTCTTCCTGATCAACAGTAGAAATAAGGAGAAAATGTAATTACAGTAATGCACAGATCTGGATTTTTCCTTACTAAGCAATTTTTATATGAAGATCTTTACCACTCTTCATTTTCTATTTTCAGTTTTCCTTTTTTCCACTTTCAAGCTAATCTTTTCCTCAATCAGTTACTCATGGCATTTTTATTCTTCTTCTTAGTGCATTCATATACTGACTGCATGTGATCTTCTGATCTGGTTTTATTCTGTTTCCATAGTCTGATCTCTTTTTAAAATGTTTTTCTTTATCTCTGCTGTGCTTTTACCATGATGAATGCCATCATAAAAAAAAAAAAACTATTCAGATCTTGTTAACACACCTCTTTATTGCAAATTCGTTCTCTTCTTTCTGTTGTTCCCAGCAAGATTAGTTTGTTTTCATGCGCTTACTCATTCATTGCTAGGCAAGTTGTACTGGTCTAACTGTTGCTTTATGTCTTCTCAGAATCTTACCGCTCTAAATCCTTAATTTCTATTTCTAACAAACTGGCAAGAGTCAATCAAAACCAACAACTCGAAAATTTCAAGCTGAATTTTTGGGTTTTTTTGTTATCCAAATGAATTTATCTTTGCTTTTGTGGTATAAATGCTTTACTTTGATACACAGTATATGAAACCATACCTAAACAAACTGTTTACATTATATGTTTAATTAATAGACTTTGGAAACTCTGTTTTTTCCTTTCTATTTTTTTTTTCTTTTTTTTTTTTTTTTGTCAAATAGATGGACTTTTTGATGGCAGCATTCGTTGGATGGCAGTGTTGATTTCTATGGCAGTCTGCATAATTGTCATGGTCATCTTACTTAGCTGCTTTTGTTACAAGTAAGAAAGCACTTTCTTTATTGACAATATTTTTAATTTTGCAAATCAGTGTAAACAGAACAGTTATTTTCCAAATGTACTCAGTTAATCATACGTGGATAGGAAACAGTTTTAACGTAATTTCACATTTCTGTGGGTAGCAGTTTCCATCAGTAGGTAAAATGAAATGTTCATAGCAGAGAATTTAAGTGAATTTGATCCTTTCCTCTGGCTACAAAGTATTGACAGTTTTGCTGTAAGCTACACGTAACTTTGATGCTATAGCAGCTGGTAAGCAGGAATATCTTCATACTTTTTATGTTCTTCAGTGTCTTCAGGGTCTTCAGTCACCTTCAATAGTTAGATTTCATCTGCTTCTGAGATTTTCTGCTGAGTTTCAATACTAAGTAATTGTCCAGCTGAGCTGTGGCAGTTCATTCAGGTGCTTCTGTTAGCCCCAGCCCTGTGCTGGAGGTGATCACTGTTCTAGCAGTTTCCAAGGCTTGTGTCAGCCTTCACTGCTGTGGTTCAAGGTTCTGTTTGTTCATTTAACCCAAAATCACCAACGTTGCGCTGGTAACTCTGGCTGAGAGCTGAGTATTAAAAATGCTGGATTTCCACCTGACTGATAATCAGCTGATACACCTGTACATGCATTACAGCAGCTTCTTAACATTAAAAAGCTATGTGAGTTACATTTCAGGAAAAGAAAAAACACAGTAAAATCTCTTTTTCTGTTTTTTCTTTTGAGAAAACATGTATATTTAAATAGCTCCTTTCCTAGATCAGTTTGTTACATATTTTAAGTGTTTTGGAGTTCAGCTTAACTTCTGTTACTTTTGCAGGCATTACTGTAAGTCGATGGCAAAGAGGCACTGTTATAATCGTGACCTGGAGCAAGATGAAGCATTTATTCCAGCTGGGGAGTCATTAAAAGATCTTATTGACCAGTCACAGAGTTCTGGGAGTGGATCAGGACTACCACTGTTGGTAAGTCATAAACTTAAGATTTTTCTTCACTGAATTTCTCTTCATCGCATACAAAGTTTGGTTTGGATCTAATGCCTAGAATGCTGTTGGCATCAGCAGAATTCAAAGAAAACTTAGAGCATACAGCCATTAAGATAAAAATATAAGAAATGGCTACTGTAAGTATCAAATTGAGTGAACTCAGAGATTTTACTTTCTTAGTATCCACTGACCACTAAAATGGAAAAGCCAGAGAGGGACTTCTTACAAGGGCATGTAGAGATAGGACACGGAGAAATGGCTTTAAACTGAGCGTTTAAATGGGATATTAGGAAGAAACTCCACTGAGGATGTTGAGGCACTGGAACAGGTTGCCACAGAAGCTGTGGATGCTCCATCCCTGGCAGTGTTCAAGTCCAGTCTGGATGGGGCTTTGAGCAACCTGTTCTAGTGGAAAGGTGTCCCCACCCATGACAGAGGGGTTGGAAGTAGATGATCTTTAAGGTTCTTTCTAACTCAAACCATTTTGTAATAATTATTAATAATGTTTAATGTTTAGTTTATTCACCATCCTATATAATTTAATGTTTAATGTTTTGTTTATTCACCATCCTATATAATACTTGCATAAAAAATAGCCAGTGAGACAGATGACTATTTATAAATCAGAAATAAAATGCAAGGGAACATACCCTTCAGTTGGAAGTTGGGTTGACCTAAATCTTTTTGTGTTTTTTTATACCTTGGAGGCAGCAATAATGAGTCCAAAATTGGAATGTAAAAAATTTCATGGAACAAATTTTACAATGGTATCAAACTTCACAGTAATCCAAGGCTGACAAGCAGCCTGGCCAGGTACTTTTGGTTAACTGCTGTGTTTCCCTCCTCCATCTTACTCTTCTTTCTTTCTTTCTTTCTTTTTTTTTTTTTTTTGGTCTTCTTTAGGTTCAGCGCACTATTGCCAAACAAATTCAGATGGTGAGGCAAGTTGGAAAAGGACGGTATGGTGAAGTGTGGATGGGCAAATGGAGGGGTGAAAAAGTGGCAGTCAAAGTGTTTTTCACCACAGAAGAAGCCAGCTGGTTCCGAGAAACAGAGATTTACCAAACTGTTCTCATGCGACATGAAAACATCCTGGGTAAGGCAGCAGAACCTTGCTCGGCTGCTGGAGGGTGGGGTGAGGGTGGAGGAGGAGCAGCTCCTACTGGGTGGCTTGGGGGGTCTAAGGCAGCTTCTTTGGACTCACCAGATGGGTTATTCCCTTAATGTGTGCTAATAAAATGTTACTGAAAGGGTAGACTCTTAGTGCTTTTGGTTGGAAACGTATCTGCAATCTCTTTGCTGGAAGGCTGGACTGGTAACCTCACGTACAGTTACAATCAGAGCTTCTGCATGGTTAGTTTTCATAAGGGGAACACGTATCCTCTGCTACAGTACAAGAAAATACAGCTTTAGGAGTTAGCACTAAATCTACTACACAAAACTTTTATGTACAAATAATTAGTAACTTGGTTTCCACATTTCATAGGTTTCATAGCAGCAGATATTAAAGGCACTGGCTCCTGGACACAGCTTTACTTGATCACGGATTATCATGAAAATGGATCCTTGTATGATTTTCTGAAGTGCACTACACTGGACAACAGGGCTCTGCTCAAACTGGCCTATTCTGCTGCGTGTGGCCTGTGCCACCTGCACACAGAAATCTATGGGACACAAGGCAAGCCTGCGATTGCACACAGGGACCTGAAGAGTAAAAACATCTTGATAAAGAAAAATGGAACCTGCTGCATTGCGGACTTGGGTCTTGCAGTCAAGTTTAACAGGTAACAAACCCTCTGTCATGGGAAAACTTTCATGTCATTTTTTTATTTAATGCACCAGATACCCAGTTTAAAAAGGCAGATGGAACCATTTGGTTATGTGCTTTCAGGGCTTTTTTTCCCAGTTTTGAGAGTAAAATGTTGTTCTTGAATGCTGGTAGACATCATGATGAAAATAGGTTGTTAAGAAACAGTGAAAATACTCTTCTTGTGGAAAATAAAAGTTTTGTAGAGGAAATGGAGACTGACTTTTTTATTCAAAACTAGCCTTTCATAGTAATTGCAATAATGTAAATTCTTTCATAGAAAATTTGAACAGCATATAAGCAGTTGAAACTTAATTGAATATGTGATACTTTACTAGTATTATTAAATACTTTTATTAGTTTAAGTTCTATGAAGACAGAGAATTGTCTTTTTAGTGGTTGTGCCATACAGGATTTCAGACCTTTTAACAGTCCACAATCCAGTAACTTGCTCATGTTTTCATATAGTGACACAAATGAAGTTGACGTTCCCTTGAACACCAGAGTGGGAACAAAACGTTACATGGCTCCAGAAGTCCTGGATGAAAGCCTGAATAAAAACCATTTCCAGCCATACATCATGGCTGACATCTACAGTTTTGGCCTGATCATCTGGGAAATGGCTCGGCGCTGTGTCACAGGAGGTAAACTTTTAAATATAAAACCTACCAGGCCCTTCCCTCACTCTAGCAATGCTTCACCAGGAAATAATATAATTAGCTTGCTGTGTCATTAGGCTTGTATTCTTCAAAAGCAGTAGTAATAATCTGACAAATATTTTTGTGACTCATCCTGGCTTTTCTTTCACTCTTCTTTTGTATCCTTATGCATCTTCACCTATATTCTTCTTCCATCTTCTTACATTTCTGTGTGCTTCTTTGTAGCATGTAGTAGATTAAAAAAAGCCAAAGTTAGCATTTGGTATCAAGATCAAAGGCACTACAAGGAATTATCGTAGCTACTAAAGTTAATAATCATAAAATTGGAGCTTTTATGGTAAATTATTGTTGTAGGGAAATTTTCAGATTTTTACCACAGTAAAACAGTGTGGTAAGTTTAACTTGGCAGAATGTTAATTTTTGCTCCTGGCTAAGGAAATCCAAGAGTAGATATGTAGATTGATTTATTTTAATTGTTCCTAATCTTTCACAATTGTCTCCAGGTATTGTTGAAGAGTATCAGTTGCCATATTATGACATGGTGCCAAATGATCCGTCCTATGAGGACATGAGAGAAGTGGTGTGTGTCAAACGCCTGCGCCCCGTGGTATCGAATAGATGGAACAGCGATGAAGTGAGTGTGCTGAGAGGAAAAGCTGCTTCAGTTTGTTCATTAATATGGGGTGGTATTTTAGTTTAATAAATACTAACATGTAAAGTAGGACTGCATTCACACATTCTGATACTTTGAAAACCTCATAACAGTAATAAGAGAAAGACATACTTGAGATCAGTTCAAAATACTGTATTTTTTATGTATCTTTTCAGTGATCTGAGGGGAAGATGCCCTTAAGCAGCATGCAAGTGTATGACTACTGCTCTACTTGAGATCATGTATTTTAGACAGTGGAATATATTCAGAGTTTTAATTGGAGCTAAAACTTAAATTAATTTTTAGTTCATTTTATTAGTCTTAATGGATATAGCTTATTATTTTGTGGCGTAAGATATTTCATGAAAGATGGAGCAATTCCTTTGTGCATTTCCTCTTTCCTTTTTCCTTTTTTACAGTTACATCCCAGGACAATCTGTGATGTAACTAAAATACTCTCATTTATATGTGTTTTTAAAGGGCCACAGCTTGAACACAGTAAATAAGACATAACTACTTCACATAGCAAATTATGACATGTCCATTCATCTCCATGTCTTTGACTTCTATAAATTCTCAGTTTTCTCCTTGGTTTTTTTTTGACTGCTGAAAGAACTGTTGTCACATCTTCATTTTCCCTAAAAGAGTTCTCTATGGTTTTGCAGCGATATATGTGGAGATTTTTCTGTTTGTTGCTGCCATATTTGTACCACTGTTCTTCAGTTGTATGGAGAAGCTCTGGTAATGCATTGTTGAGAGACTAAATCAACACTTCCATTAGTTCCAGCTACTGTAATACTAGGAAGTGAGGGAGTAGAATAAGAAGGATTGGCACATGGATGTTGGGTTTGGGGTGTTTTGGGGTTTTTCCCTTCAGTAGATCTCTTTATAATAGTTTTCTGCCAACAATTTTGCAGAAAATTTGGAAGTTGCACCTTTTTGGACTTGAAAGTTCTGTAATTTGAGCTTGACAGTGAACCAAAATTATCACTTTTGGTGTGGTGGTTGTTACAATAGCATGCCTTTGTTTTTCCTTCTGCAGTGTTTAAGAGCAATATTGAAGTTGATGTCTGAGTGCTGGGCTCATAATCCTGCCTCAAGGCTCACTGCCTTGAGGATCAAGAAGACACTTGCCAAGATGGTGGAATCACAAGATGTAAAGATTTGACATAGGAAATGGACTTTGGAGAGCAAAGCTGGACTCCCTAGATCTTTTCACTCAAACGTGGGTGAGGAAGATAAAAATAGAGAAGAGGAAATAACTGAGATTCAGTATATTTTCTCAGCACACTTCTACAGGCTGCTAATGAAATCTTTCAGTACTTCATAGACCATGATACTGAGAGCCTCTATACACTACGTGCTACATATATGGACAGCCTTGAGAAAATACACCTTTTGTTTTGGTTTGAGCTGCATTGAGACTTCAATCATACTTAGTGAGTCTCCAGTAAAAACTCTGGGTACTGAATTGAGTGTTCAGATTACAGTGCTTTCTGTGAAAGCCTAACAAGCTATATGGATTCAACAGAGATGGAGAATATAAGCTCTTTTTTTTTTTTTTTTTGCCTTCTACCTGATGAAACCTAGTCAATCCATACCAAGTTTTGGTGAAACAGCCTGTAGGTTATTAATCTGTTTGTGATACTACTCAGTTTAACAGTTCTTTATGCCTTTATGTGTGTACCAGGATTATTTTGCTGTCATTTGGAATATATAAGAAACCATTTAAATGAACAAAGTTTTATGGTCGGGGCTCCATGCATTTTGTGGCTCCACAATCAGAGATTTGCTACTGAATCTTTTGCCATTAAGTTATCTTCAGAAGTCTCAGTTTTAATATTTTTTCTGGTTTTTATTTGGTCACAAGGAGAACTGCAAAAATGTGAACCATTAATTAATTAAGAAATGCCTACCTAAATCTGTAAGGAGCTCGAAATGATCTCTTCTAGAGATGTAGGCTGCTTTGGTTATCTCACTTGCAGTCTAGAGAGAGCTTTATAATTGGATCCCTGAAATTTGTCATATTTTTTCACAGTGCCACATGCAACCAGCATTTTTGCCATAGAATACTTTACATCTTAGCAGAAAGACCAATGATGATGCGTTTTGCCTTCCTGCTGTGTTGGGACTCACTGACAGGTGTCTGTCATGCTCTGAACAACTTCTCACAAAGCAAGGGATTTGTCAGCTGTAGCCATGTGCTCTTTCATCAGTTGACAAAACTAGGCAGAAGGGGAGTTTCAAAAGGCTTGAGAACAAGTCTGGCCTGCAGACACAAAAGAGGGAAGGCAGGAAGCTCTGGGTGCTCTGAAGATTAGAGAATGCAGTAAAGGGTCAAGACCAGGAGAAGTGAGCTGTTGAAGATCAGATCCACAGTGTGCGGAAGATTTGGAGCTGGATTGCTCAGATGTAGACACAGGAGGCCACATCTGTGGGCTACTTAGTGCAAGTGAAGATTTGAGACAAGGTAAAATCAGTGAGTGCTGAGTTCTAGTTAAGTTTGGGAGGAATGGCATTGAAATTCAGTCATGAAGATACAGTAAATTAGCACAATTGCAAAACTTGGTTTTGTTGTGCCAACTGTTTGACCTGCACAAGAAATTGAAGTTCCCCCATTTTCACCACTGACCCACACAAGGCGGATAGAAGCCAGAACCCTCCATGAGGTTACTGTAAAGTAGAATTATTGATTTTTAACTCCTTTGGCACTTCTACTTGGAAGTTAGAAAATAGTACCATAACTCAAGTTGAAGCTTCAAAGCATGAATCATCTGAAGATTGAACACAGTATTGGAACCATTGAATCTATTTGATAATTTAAGTGCCTATAATTTTGTACTGTAAATCTTGTTCTAGATAACTTTAAAAAGGGAAGTTATTTATACAGTGTGTTTTGTGCTTTAGTAAAAGAAAAAGAAACCAAGAAATACCTAGTCCTAGATACATGTGTACAATTAGATATATGCACACACACATGCCATAGTTGAGATTTGAAGAAAAAAGGATAATACCAGAATTGATTAAATTGTTAAAACTTCAGATTGATTTATGCCAGATTATTTGTTGCCTTAAAATATTTACATAGAGATTGTTTTGATGTGTTTAAATTTCCCTTGAAAATACAACTGATGCAAAGCAATGTAACACAGAAGTAATGTGATTTGTGAACAATTACAATCTTATAGTATGTTACTTTTTTGTTTTAATCCTGTAGTCCCCATAATGTAAATGGTCAGGCAAAAGATTGCAGTATTTTTATTTTCTATTGTGATGTACAGACTTTATTTAACAGTTCTACATATTTTATAGAAAACTAGCTATTTCAAGGGACTTTTTTTAATAAAGTCATTACTTTTGTTTAGTAATGCCTTTAAGTATTAATATGTATTCTGGCTGAGAAGTTCATAGGTGTGTCAACTTTAACTTATTTGAAAACAGCAAGAGATTTATGATATTGTGCCACAATCCTCATGATAAAGGGCTTTTAAAAAAAAAAGTTTCTCCGTCCATTGCCAAGAAATATATGATGATTTTGAAATTGTTAATCATGTATTCGCACATAATTTTTGCACAGGTAGTTGGAAAATTTTTGGTATAAGCCAAAAAAAGTAAGGGATAAGCTTTTTCTTTTTCTTTCTCTAGAACTTTTATCAATTAGGAGGAAAAACTGTTTATGTAGGTACTCTGCTAGCTTAAACTTTCAAAGCATGGGAATCTGTCTAAATTAACCTCGTCCTATGTAGAATATGGTGTCATTTCTTTTAGAATTTGCCACATCATCATTAGCTGTAAACATGTTTTGTGAATTTTTTTTAGTTCGATTTTCCCAAGTCTTCAGGAAGCCCCTTCTGGAAGTATGAATTTCAATAATTGGTAAATTTTCACTTATTTTCTTTTCCATTGTTTAGGTATTTGCAAGGCAGCAATAGGATGGTTAGACACCTTAGGAGCTAAATTGGTTTTCACGTTTACTCTAACATAGAGGGAGCTGACTGCTGCAAAGGTGATTTTTTTGAGAAGGAAAAAAAAAATCTTTTTTGCCTTAAACCTAGTTTATCAGCACTTCAGTTACTCTGCCCATACTCAAATATATCATGCATGTGTAGTTTTTGCTGTGCTGAACAGCAGCTTCCTTGATCCTGATACTCAACAAAATGTTAACACTAAAGGATGCCTATACTGATACTTAATCATTTGGAAAAAAAAACGTGCTCAAAGACAGCCCATTAATTTTTACATAACTAAGTATAATTAATGCAGACTCCAAAGGTAAGTTGTTGCTTCATGCAATCCTGTAGGGTTCAGAAGCCTTTAAGGCCAGAGAGGGTAATAGGATTCTTCTATTGGACTGTGATTAATCTCATTTTTGGTGGTCAAGATTTTAAGCATTTGTCATCCAAAAAAATATCCTCCAAAACTGGCAAATGTGTTTATGTGTTTTCTTTTTTTTTNATCAACTGTGGAAAATACCTTGGGGAGTATCAAGACTGTGCCTTGGAGTTTTTAAACACTCATATGGAGGGATTTTTAATGTTTATTTAACCTTCTCCATGTGATTTTAGGTGGAAATAATTGGAGTGACTTCATTTTTCTTGTTACAGCAACTAAAAGTAAAGTTTTTGTGTTCCTGGTTAACTTGTAAATTCCACCAGAAATGTGGTATTCCTACAGAGAAAATTAGGCTTACATTCTGAGTTTATTCTGAATTTTACTTAATGTAATTTTTCTCAAGAAACAGTTTTCCCTATATCCATCAGTTTTTCTGAATTATTTTCTTAATTAGCCTTTTTTGAGGTCTTGAATGAAATGTAAAATTAATATTTTAAGTTACCTTCAATAGTAATCTAGAATCAAATTTTAAATCTTGATCTAAATGACCATTTGAATGTGTTTATAAAACAAATAATTTGCATACATTTCATCTACTCTGTCTTAACAGACTGTATTTTAATGGTCTAAAAGTGTTTGAAGAGCAGAGATAAAAAGTTAATAAACATTCTTTTGCTATTGCAGATATTTTTAAAGGGAAGTTACATGCTCATCTTCTGTGAAATATTAGGATGATTTAGCCTTTCCTCACTCTCCTGACAGTGCCTCTGAGTTATGTCTTTATCCTGTGCCCACAATCTTTATTCCAAGTAGGGGTGATGTCTAAAAGCAGCTGGCAGTGTTGCACAGTCCAGTCTTCATGGAACCATGGTGCTCAGCCTTGGTTGTACAGCAGAAGTAGAGGGCACATTACTTCTGGTTTTTTGACAAATCTAATGTAATGGTTGCTTTGTGATATTTTACTGTTTAATGCAATTATAGAAGCCCACATCATGTAGTGACATTTGTGCTCTGACATGACATGCCCAAAATGAAATGTACTATATTGTATACAAGAAGAATAAATAACATTGTAGTTAACCTAGAGAAGATGTAAATAAAATATGAAAGAAGAGTGGAACAAGACAAATGGTCACACTCTTGTGTGTGTTATATGGCAGAAGTGTAGAATACTACTTTAAAAATGTAACACACTAATGTATTTTGTACAGCATCTGCTTTAGAAGGTGCCTTATTGAGTTTACCATGAATTGCTTGTTCTGTACACAGATTATGTCCAATGTATCATTTTTAAGTAAATAACCTTATTTTAGTACACATTAGTAATGTGTTTTGTTACTATAAGATTTTGCCTTAAAAATGTAATGTCTTGGAAATCATAATACTGTAACTAAAAAATTCCCTACTTTTTTATACCTCGTTTATGGTTTTTTCCCCCACAGTATCTGAATAAGTTGTTAATTACTACTTTTATTGTTCAATGATATTGAAAATTATTTGGTGCTGTCTAAGTTCAAGTCTTTATTCCTTGCACAATATTTAAATTTGGGTGCAACAGTAAAAAACAGTGTTTCCTGATTTTTATCCCTGTGTTACAGCAAAACCAAAAGCAAGTCAAAATCAAATAATACTTTTATTTGAACATATGCAACTTCGCTACATGTTGGTTTTATCCATATAAATTTGCCTCAAGCTTACCAGGTAAAAAGATAAAAAATAAAGGGATGGGGAATTTTGTAATTGTTTTTTGTTCCCTCTGTGTACAATGTTCTTTTTGTATAATAGTATCCAAACTAAGAGATTTGAGTTTAATATGTATATGTACTGCTTGTTGCAAAAATATGCAGGTGCTTTTGTATATCCTTCTAAATTTACTCTGGTTTTTATGGTTCAAGCAAATGAAGACCAGTCGAGGGGATATCCCACCAGTGAGTACTATGAAGGAAGTGTCAGAATTTGTTTTCTCATTGCAGAACTGTATTGGCTTCTCGCCGTAGAGTTCACCTTTAGTTTACAAGGAGAAAGAAGTAAGATGGGTTTCTCTTCTCTTTTTGCATTTAATCGGGAATAATCTTAGATTTAAATACATATTTTTTACAGTAGCTAGAAAGGTTTTATATCTGGACATCATAAAAACTGTTACCAGTATATTATAATTATAAGCCTTGGTTTGTTTCCCCTATACAATCAAGTGTTAAATTATTGCAGTATAATTCTGGAAAGTGCAGTGGAAAGATCAGCAATGTAGTTTCAAACCTTTCTTTCCTTAACACATAATACCAGGAAACAAGACTGCACAAAGATTTGGTCTCCTTAAATTAGTATCTTGGCAAAGTAAACCTTTTTCTTATGGTTGTGGCTATTGTGGGATGGAATGTCTTCACTGGTTGCAGTGGTCGTGGTTGGATTTAAAAGTGGGATTTCATGTTATTGTTGCAGGAGGGCATAATGAAAATTGTGGTAAGTGTTTGCACCTGTCCGTGTTCTAACGAGCAGCTTTTTCTCTCGGTGTTGCTTCGTGAAACGGCCACAGGGCGGTGCTGTGTCCCAAAGAAAGGATTTGGGAAAAAATTGGGGAGTTTTGCGACGTGAAAATAAGTTCTACTGCCTGCTAGTAGTAAATACCAAAATGTTCTCCTTATAAATGGGTGGGTTTGACCACTATATCAAATATGTTACTGATGAGTGTGCATCAGTATCTAAGAGGTGAAACAGCTGTATCCAGTGAAATGTGTAAATACTGCACATGGATGTGCATACCAAAAGCAAACTGAATCACAAGCTTTTAAATAAATAGCAGAAGTATCAGTAAATTCAGAAAGGATCAGATTTCATTCTATTAATTTCATTAATTCCTTCTGCAGTTTTATCTTCCCCAGAACACCACTTTGGTCTTTCTCACTGATGTTAATGCAGTAGATCAGTATCAGCTGTGAATCCAAGCTGGGAAAGGACCACTGCTGTGGACTGACCACCTCCTGATCTGCTTCATGAGGAGACCTCCATGGGCTTCAGACTCTGGCTTGATGTGGATATTATCTGCAGAATTCAGGCATTGCTGGATCTATAGAAAGTAAAATTGTTTATATATGATACAGTTGGTACTTGCATTTGGAGTACAGTAAGGAGTGTCTTATTAATGGAAAAGAAAAAAACATTAGGAGACTTTAATTTTAAAAGGTAGTATAAGATGCTGACATTCATAAAGCAGCAGATCAGTAACAAAATAATTCCATGAAGGCACTAACATGCACAGCTTTCTACCTTATTACAAAGCTTAGTGGTTTGATCTGGAAATGCAGAAATTTGAAGCAGTGGCGATGTTTTCTGGCAGGTTTCTAGGAAGTACTAAAAGCTGGTGGAAGCTTTTGTTTTTGAATATGAGCATCAGATTGACATTACATATATCTGTATCCTGGAGTGAGCACATGTTTCTGTTCTTAGTGCTGCCTGGTCATCAGGCACATTAGTCTAGTCAGTCTGCTGTGAGGGAAACTGAAGCTCTTATAGACAACTCTTCCCAGTGCCTATGGTCAGCTTCAGGTTGTTTTTCATGTTTGGAAATTCTCCTAAATCCACTGAGCCAACCAATAGCTGTATTTTAAATTATCTTCATTAAATTGATTTCTCTAGTTTGCCTAAAAATACAGGTCATAGTGATGTGGCTGTGTTAATCTAATAAAAAACAACCATGCCACCAAAAAAATGCAGGAGTGGTTTAGATGGAGGCTTATGAAAAGGTTGGTTTATTACTTTGAACAAACCAAACCACAGCCCAGTAGATGACTCATTGTTCTCTTGTTGCTTGAGAAGGAAGTCAGTCTTCCTGGCTTATGCAGCCAGCAGAGTGATTTATCCCATTGTCTTTCATTAATCTTTTGCCTCATAGTCTAAAAATTAGTCTTCCAGTCAAGTGTGTCTTCTGTGTATGTGCAGGTGGCTAACTTATGCACATATTTGAAGATGTCTTTAAAATACAAAAACATCTTTAAATTAACATTTTGTTCACTCTGGAGTCCGTGTTCTCTGAACTCATCTGGCATATTCTTCAACAAAATACTCTGGTGAACACAAGGGTGGACATCAAACCTGTAGAAGTCCTGACTGGATGAACTGCAATCCTCTCTGCTACCTCCTGTGTCTATTTCCAAGTGGTTTTCATTCCAGTTGAAGCTTTCTGTCAGAGCTTTAAAAACAAAGTGTTCTGAAATATATATGCATATCATATCCCCCATATGGAACATATACATATTCCCCAGTGGTACTTATTTGTGGAACTTGGCTAGGAGGTGTAGAATTGGTGTGCACGGAAGATGAGGTGTTCCTTGAACCACTCTGACTTAGGCAGCACACTTGGTCTGGCTCTGCAGAATGCTGCCACGACAAAAGTCAGGAATTGGAGGAACACTGGTAAAAACCCATCCAAGTCACCCCAGGATGGTAGCTTTATACTGAAAGAACCTAAACTTAGAATTTGATGTTTTCTTCATTTCACCTCTTCAATTTTATTCTTCTCTTTCTTCCCTCAGATACTTTGAGCAAAAGTGGAAAAGAAAATGACACTGAGTTTGCAGGTACTTTGTGCTGCCTGCAGCAAAGCAGTGTAAGCCATGGCTCCATGATAGAAAAACAGGGACACCTGGCCTGGGCATCTCCTGTGGAAATCAGCATTAGCCAGGAGGAGATAAGGAGCATTTTTTGTTGTTTGTTTTCTTGGATTTTTCAGGATAGAGAAAACAATCTTCTCAGCAAGTCAGTAGCTGAAATTGCTTTGTAGGTTTATTTCAAAAGATACATATTGTCTGCTTGTCAGACTGTTGTTTTAAGTGCATTGTGTGTTGGTACCGATGCGTTGGGGGTTTTTAACAATTAATGATAGGTTTAGTATTGCTTAGACTACAGGTAAGTGGGGAGAAAATTCTTAACAGCAGAATAGATTTGTTTAAAAATGCTACCTTAAAAGGGTGCAATTTACATAATAAGAATTTATATCTTCATCAAAAATACTGGAAATTTCAAAGTGCATTTCATTTTAGCAAATTTAATTGTTTTAATATTGTTTTGTAAGGTATTAGGATAGACAATAATACCACAATACTTGAACTTCTTTAAAGTGAAAGTCTTCGGGAAGTTTTATTTGACAGAAGAAAAGTTTAAGACGTGACCAGGCATGGTCACCTTGAAGTTTTGGAAAGAAAAAACCCTCTACATTTCAAAAGTTCTTCTCTTTGGTTTAGTCTAATTACAACTTTATATTCAGTAGTGACAGCAGACCAATAAGCTTGCCTTTTGGTTTTAGCTTTCCTTGCTTGGTTTTAAAATATTTACTAAATACTAAACTCTGGGCTGAATTCATGATAATCTCCAGGATTAACTTTAGAAATAAACTGCATTTTCACCAATACTTCTAAAATATTGTTGACATTTTCCTAGTGTCCAAATGTCAATATAATTCTTCCTAACAATGCTTTAAATTTTTGCAGTGTAGCTGAAATACATCACAGGCCCAGAAATAAAGACTGGACCATTTACGAGATCCTTGCTTGCAAATACTGGCAATAGAGTGAATTTTACTGGGTTTGATGGATCTCTTCCTGTGTCCCTGTTGTGCACAGACTGGAACACTGGAGTGAGTTGCAGAAGATATCAGTTCTATCTTCTATCAGAAGATAGAAGACTATCAGTTTCCAAGATATTCTGTGGTCCACAGATAACTAAAAGGTAAAATTGCCCTGGCTTCTGGGTTTTAAGGTACCATCCACATAACATGAGAGTGTGCAATCCTACCTAAAATCTTTTCCTTGCCACTGATTTGGGGTATTTGCCATGGGAGGATATTCTTTTGCCAAGGGAAAGGAGAAATGTGTGTTAAAAGTAAAGAAAGTCCCACAAAACATTTATGTGCAGTTCTCACATTGGAAGGATTTGGGAATGTGTGTGCTGACACATCTGGAGTCCAAACCATTAGCTTTTCACTTGAAAGAAAATCCCATTGCCGTTCATAAGCAACTAATCAAAAGCCAAACACTTCTAGAAAAGAAGCATGAAGACAAACCTAGGGTAGTGCTATGTTTAAACACATGCAGTAGCACTGAATACATCACAGATGAAGCAAGAGTGACTGCATCCATTGCATCTATGGAAAGAGATTAATAAAACATAAATGTCACTATTCATGTTTTAGATATTAGGAATCCACCCATAGTTGTCCCAGGTGGGCTTCGTTTCACTACAGAGCCGTGCAGCAATTCAAAGCACACTGTCTCCCCCTTCTCCATTTCTGCCATAGCAAAAGTAGTCATGGTGTTTCCATGTGGGCTTTTCCTCTGACTGCTTGAGAGAGTTCTTTTGTACCCACGGCTGAAGGAGAGTTGTCCCAGTGCTGGTCCTGAGCTGAACTCCACAGAGATGACAAACAGGTAGACACCTTTGTGTGGTGCTTTAAAGTGGCCGTGTTCAGAGAAATAGCTGTTTCCATAATTGAGGTATGTTTCATTAAACCTCACAGTTTTTTCTTTCTCCTTTCTTTCTGAGAAGCCCACGTGGAATGCCACTAATGAGTCTGAAAAAGAAAGAGGAACAGGATTTTAGCAGTGAGTGAGCGGTCTTCTCTCCCTAGGATCATAAGGATGGGAGATAAGGGGAATCCCTATCAGGCCTGATTTTTGTATGCTTTTTTGCAAAGCTAGACACTGGAAATGGTTATGTGCACTGGAGTAGATCAAATGATTCCCTGGAATTCTTGGAAAAGTATAACACTAGGACCACCCAGGAGAAAGAAAAATAGCACTCTTTTACTGTCCTAAAAATAAATCAGTTAGGAATATGTTCTCTGCTTATTCAGTCTTAACTACAGTTTTCCAGCACAGATGCCTAAAGGGGCTGATTTTTGTTGTTACTTGTCCATAGCAAGGGCTGCAGTCATAAAAGCCAATGTTAAAGCTGTGGTGGTTGTAATTACCAGGTGCTTATTGTCACATGTTTACAGGGAAAGGGAACTGGCCAGTCCCAGTAAAGTATAAGCTGAAAACGTTTCTCTGGAGCTTAGTTGTTAGAGTTATGTGCTCTCTGGTCATTGCTGCCTGTTCCACTTGTGCAAATTATAGCAGTTCATTTAATGCATGGGTCTGCCTTGAGAAGGATTTGGTGCTTTGAGTAGGCTCTTTCCAGAGCCAAGTAACAAAGTCACAGGGAAAAAGAAGCATTCCATGTCAGCTTCCAAAGAGAAGACTGCTACTGCATTACCATGAGCATCTACAAACAAAATTTGTCTTCTAAAGACCTGAAGTTGAAGTTCAAGGCCAATTTCCTAGCAGCTATAACGGGTGTAATTTTATTGGCCTTAAGCAAAATACAGCAGAATATCAACTTGATTCTCACTCAAACTGCTTTTTTTGGTGGAGGGGGAGGATGTAAATAATGTCAGAATTTCTCCCTCCTGCATCCCACAAGATACCTGCTAGTTCTCATAACTAATACTAATATGCTCTGTGTGTGGAACTTGCAGCAGGGCTCAGAAAGAAGCTAGACCTGCACATGAGCAAGTAAAAAAAAAGAACACACCTTTTTCCACAAGTTCTGTCTGCACTGTATTTCTTCCACTTATTGTTTGTGTATTTTCTCTGTGCTTCTCAGGCCTTTTCTTGTCTCTTTGCTTGTCTTGACCTCTCTGTTGCCTTCTCCTTTTTTTGTTCAGCATTGACTGAATCTTTGTAACATCCAAACTTGTATTTGAGGCACCTAATTCTTCATTACTTCCAAACATCTTGTTGAAAGTCACCAGATGTTCCTCCAGATTCCGCTTGATGGTTGCTAAATCTGCAGAGAGAATTTCTACAGAAACGTTGAGTGGCTCAATTGCATTCGCTATTGTATGATTGCAGCAGAGACTTATGTCATCTCTGGATTCATGCCTCTTGATTGCCAGGCTCAGGTGTTTGATATCATTCTTTAGAGTCATGATATCATTATAAGCTGAGCTATCCAAGGAGTCATCTTTGGCAGCCTCATAGTTAGGTTCCATGTGTTCGATGATGCTGCGTTGACTGCTGACTTCATGTAGAGTAGAGGAGGTTTGTGTTTCCTCCTTGGGGTGCTTAGGAGGCATGTGAGCATCATGACTATTCTGGTGACCTCTCTCCAAGGGATGAAATCTCCTTGTAAGAGATTCTAAAGTCACATTTTGTTCTTGCAGTTTGTCTGAGAAGTGTCTGAGAGATTCTTGCAGCTGGAATATTGATGGTATTAGGCTACTAAAATCATCTTCAAAAAAGACATCGAGAAATTCATGTCTCAGTAAAGCCTCCAGTGCTTCTTCATGCCGCATTGCATCTTTCAAAAGAGAGCTAAAGGAACTGTTGAGATACTTGATGTGTCGATGCACTTCTTCGTCTTTCTTCTTCAGCAAGTCTATGTCCTCTGAAAAAGCCATAGCCTGTGACTGAAGCTGTCTGTTCTCTTCTTGACGGAGGCTAAGAGACAGATGGATGGACGGAATAGCTGAGGAGAGCTCTTCAATTTCACTCTTGAAAAACTCTCTGAAAACTGACTCCAAGTGCTTCCTGTCCTTTGACTGGGTATCTTTAAGGGAATAAGTGCTATTCCTTGGATCTTCCTCCAGTACATCAGTGTCAGTAGAGATTTTCTGGCAATTGCATTCCTCCATGTATCGCAGCAGATCTGAATAGTTTTCCTGAAGGTTTGAGAGAGTGTAGTTGAGCTCTGATATCTGCCTTTCCATTGCTGCATTGTTTTCTTCCATAATAACTGATTTCTCAGCTAAAGTTATTGTAAGATCTTCTGGCCTATATTTTGAGATGTTTTTCTTTAAATCCTTAAACCACCTCTCTAAAACTGCAATGTTCTGAAAGGCCACATCTGACTCCATGTAAAGTTCTTTAAGCTGCTTGGCATGCCCTGACAGTATTTCATTCATATGTTTGATGGTTATTTGGCTGTTTTCATCTTTGGGACCATGATGTAAAGAGAGTTCTGTTAAATTTTTTTTCAAAGCTTCCAATTTATTTTCAAGAAGGTTTTGCTCTTGTTTGATGTTTGCTATGCTGTTGTTCAAGGCTAAGAAATGGGACTGCTGTATCTTATGAAGCTTCTTGAGTTTTGTGTCAGTATCTGCCTTGATCATGCTGAGATTATAGTGAATATTAGCCTGCTGTATGTGCACTTGGTTCTCTATATCTCTTTTCGCCTGATCAACTTTCACTGTGTTTTCTTGGACTTTTGATTCAAATTTAGTTCCCAGCTCCTGGAATTCCTTCTTGGGCACAGTGCCCTCTTGGAATCTTTCTATGCTTTTCTTGTTGGCTTCCACATCGTGGGACAGGTTTCTTACTATGTTGGAGAGGTTTTGTAAGCTTCTGTTGAAACTTGCCCACATTGGGTTAAAATGTCTCCTTAGAAAATTCTCCACATGAGGAAACAAAACTTGCTGCAGAAGCCTTTCTTGATGATCTGTTAATACAGTTGAAAAAAAAAAAATTAATTTAAATTTTGCTTTTGGAACACAATCTAGACAGGTTAACTCAAGTGTTCATTTTTCTATAGTAGTTGCAGTCTTACTCCCCAGAATCTGACCTCATGATAAATTTCAACAATTGCAAAAATAGCCTATTGTTAAATCGAGATTACTATGAAGCACATGGCGTCTAAGGGTGTGCAGAAAATTACTTGGATATGTGTTGACTCCCCCATTTATGTCTTAAAAATGATTTTTGAACCCCTGGACAGGTGTTTTTTCCAGTGGTCATAACTGTCCATTTTCTCAACAGTTTTTACTTGGTGGACTCTTCCTTTTTTGACTGTCATAATGTTCTTTTTCTCATGCTTTCAACTCCACAAGGTTATACAGCATCTTAACAGTTGAACATTGAGGAGTAAATAACTTGAAAAATCTGTGAGGTATCTCGACTGTATGAGAATTATACTAAGGCTCAGTTTCTAACTTCAAAGTTCAAACTCGAGTGCCTTGAAGTTCACTGAGTACTATAGTCTGTATCCTTAGAAAATGTTTCTGCAAGCCAGTGGCTCACTATGGTAGGTTAAATTCAGCAGCTCTTTTTTACCCCAGTCCTGTATATGGCAGAAACAATGTTCCAGAGATGGGTCAAATGTTTCATTTTTTCATATAACACCAGTGTGCTATTCCACACATCAGAGTATATAGCATGAGTATGGAAAAAGAACAGATCTAAACTCTGCATCCCCACAGAAAAGAAGCCATAGAAGCAGAATAGTAAGATTAACAAATTTTAAATATAAGCAACCTCTTTATTCTGTGATTAAGGCATATTCTGAACAGTGCCTTTCCTCTCATTTCCCATTTTGAGTTATTCTTTGGTTCATTCATTTGCATTGGGACTGCAACCATTTTTTCTCTCTTTAGAAGCAACCAGCAGACGAAGGAGTATCAGGGTATTTTTGCTTTCATGTTTTCTTTCTGATCTGTGTGGTTTCACAGGGCCTGTCATGGGCTGATAATTCTGCATCAGACCTCTCACCTGAATTGCTCTCGTTCACTTCTAACACCATGCTTGTACCGTTGTTTTCAAATAGTCTCTGTAAGTCACCTAAGGTGCTGGCTGCTTGATGAATATCACTTTGAAGATCATCCAGTAAAGCCTCATGATTTTGAATGACTTCGAACATTTCTCTTGAATCCACTGATGTTGACACTAGTCACAAGATTAGAAAAACAAAGTCATGCAACAGGGTGCAGCGACCAGGTGACAGGTATTCATGCAAGACCTCTGAGAACACCTGTCTGGTTTTCACTCTGAAAATTTTGCACTGATATTTAAGGGGTCTGTTGATTTCTGGCACCTTAAATTTCAGTCTTATCTGCGAGGATTTTTTCCAACAGTGATGGAAACCTAATATATTCAGATAGTTGCAGAGAACTTCAGCTACAACAGCCATGATGGCAATAAAATGCTCTTAATTAGAAATCTCCCCATGCCATAAAAATGTTTCGGAATACTAACTCTTTTCAAGCCATTGACTGAAAGGATGGCAAGGTTTAACAGCCTAGAATAAAAGGACGGGATGAAAGAGCAATTGAGACATTCCACTGAGGAATAGGGCGCACAGTGTGTAAGTGGCAAAGCTGACTCATGGAGGGGCCCTTTAACTGATATTTTCCTAAATAAATACTTGTGAATTTGAGCTGTAGATTTCAAAGTGTGCAATACTTCCCTGAAGCTAATTGCTGAAAGGCACTGAATAGCACTGCAAGCCACAGCACTTCTCAGGTGGTAAGGGAAGGTCCTCCTTGGTACTTACACTGATAGAGTGGAGTGCCTGAGATACAAATCTCTAGTACCTTGTAATTATAATCTCAGAGCTCCTGGGGGGCCGTTCTAAACCAGCATTTTCAGTGGATTGTTTTTCTGATAGATTTGTGAGCACGGTGTGCTGTCCTGTGAACCCACTTTGCACACCAAGGGGTTAACATCCAGGCCACTGAAAGGGGTAAGGCTCTGCAGCTGGCATTCACTGTCGACCAGACAGCTTTAAAACTTTGGGATGCTTTGCTATGACATTCACAGTGTTATAGCAAAAGCCCTCATTTATGTCAATAAATGTATTGTTTCAAAGCTTTCCCAAATAATGCTTTCACTAGAGAGTTTGTCCATAGCTTATCACTTCAACAGCTTCAAATCTGTTTTTTTTTTTTCCTCCTGATCAATGACTGAGAGGTAAAAGGATGACAAGCAAAATAACTTCAAGCACATACTGTGGTTTGAGAACTCTTCTTCTCGTCCTTCAGTTTCAGTTCCTGGCACCAGAATAAAATTAGGATCTGCAATTGAGATATGATACAGCTGTGAAAATGTTTTAGATGCAGAAACTACTGGGATTTAGCAAGGCCACACAGGAATTTCATGTGCCGTGTAACTGGTATGGAGACAGGCTTCCTGGGGAAAGAACACCTCTCTGGAGAAATTACTTTCCTTGCACTGGCAAACAACATAGCATACATGGCAGTGCTATGCAGTATAGCATGGAGATTTTTAACTCATGCCAAGTTATTGCTCATAAGAAATTAATCTATTGCAAATAAGTGTGGCTTTTTTCTTTTCTGGGGGTCCCATCTAGGGATCTGCAAATTCCTCTTCCTTATTCCACAGTTACCTGAACATTCTGGTGGCAGCAGCAGTGAATGATGCTGTACAAATGAGAAGGTATTGATGGAGGAGCTAGTTTTGGTCAATGAATGTAACAACAGAGAGGCTAAAATAGCTGCACTGCATTTGGTAATGTCTTTCCAACATTATGATTGAAGTTCACCACCTAGAGATCAACCCACAAATGAGAAGTATGTGTGAAGAAAAGCTAAATCTACAGAGGTTTTTATCTGTGGAGTCTGTAGGTGAGTTGGACATAGATTGTGGAAAAATGTTCAGATGTATGTTTGCCTTTTCTGTTATGGTTGACATAATTGCTAGAGGGAATTACCTTTTATCCTTTTAAATTCTCTTAATTCCATTTAAATTCTTAAATCTGTTTAAATTCTGCTTTTTGAGTATTATTTGCTAAATCTTGCCAATGCCATTTTTAAACCACACTGTATCCCTTCTCTTTATTAGCTGCTGTACAGATCATAGAATCATAGAATGGTTTGGTTTGGAAGGGGCCTTAAAAACCATCTAGTTTCCACCCCCTCACCATTGCAGGGAACCTCCCACTAGACCAGGCTGCTCAGAGACCCATCCAACCTGGACCTGAACACTTCCAGAGATGGGGCACCCACAACTTCTCTGGGAGACGTGTTCCAATGCCTCACCACCCTCACAGGAAAGTATTTCTTCCTTATACCTGATCTAAACCTGCCCTATTTCAGCTTGAAGCCATTTCCCCTGGTCTTACCACTACATGCCCTTGTGAAAAGTCCCTGTCCATCTCTCTTGTACCCCCATTAGGTACTGAAGGGTGTTCTGAGGTGTCCTTGGAGCCTTTTTTTCCCCAGACTGAGCAGCCCCAGCTCCCTCAGCCTGCCTCCATAGCAGAGTGCTCCTGGACTCACTGAGACAGGTCCTTAGGGTAGGGACCCCAGAGCTGGATGCAGGACTCCAGGTGGAGCCTCAGGAGGACAGAGTAGAGGGGCAAAATTCACTCTCTCAACCTGCTGCTCCCACTGCTTTATTCACCAGTGCAATAGATTACAGTAGTTCGCTCTAAAGGCTGTTCCTGGAGCTTTCATGGAGGTCACAGTCTGGCCACTGTTCCTGCCTGTGCTGTAGAGCTGCTCCCTGCTCGAGGAGCCAGTGCCTTTGCAGCCAGGGTAATCAGAGAGGAGGAGCAATGCAGACTGCAGAGTGCAGCCTGCCCTCTCCTCTGAACTTGGACACCCTGTGATTTCCAAGCCAGATGATTTCATCCTGTAAACTGACCATAGGGGCATTTCACATACTAGTTGCTTTCTGATGTCACCAGTTCTACCTGGATTTAAGCATTCCTAGATGGACTTGTCTAAAATGGGCTTCTGACAGGCTTTCCAGCAAATCAATACCTTTCTCCATGTGTAAAGATTACAAAGGTGCTGTTAACAGAAGAATAACCAGCTAATGCTATTTAACTAGTAATTGCAGCTAATTACAACTGCTCTTGTCTCAAAGTATCAGTGATTTGGGACATAGCAGACTGAAAAAAAGAAGGCATCAATTCTGAAAAAAAGGAGAAAGATTAGGCAAATTAATTTCTTGCCATTGTGCCTGGCATTTCGTCATTCATTCCTATCCTTGTTCTCCAGCTTTGCTTACCACGCTGTTCACAGTCCTTGCCAATAAATCCCGGGCAGCATTTCCACTGCAAAGACTTCAAAACCTTCTGTTTCACTTGGTAGACTGGCTTCAGAGCTGTCCTGTACCTGGGGAGGAAGGGTCTGGGCATTAGATATATTGTAATAGAGTCCTTTGCAATCAAGTTTGAACTGACCCTGAATTCTGCAGTATTCTGATGAGGTGTGGAGAGAGTTTTATTATTAACCACATTGTTCCAAAGTGTCATGGATACCAAGGAAGATAGACATTTGTTTAAAACTCCCCTAGAAATAATGATGAGGCTTCAGTACTGTTGAAAACATCTTTTAAATAGTTCAGAGAAAATTCTGTTTTCTTCACTGCTTTTATTTAGGACACTTACATGATCTTCTGGCAGTCTGGGGCTCCATTTGGGCAGGGCTGTTGGGAGTTAACAATGTACTTCTCCTTCATGCAGGCTTCTATGTATGTGACCAGCCGGGACTGTGTGAAGGAACACCAGTTCCTAGTAGAAGAAAAACGTGGGAAAAGAGTTTGAAGTAGGTCTCTAAGTCTCTGGCTGTAACAGTGCCAAGAAAAAGTAAAATGCAGGGCCTTTATTTTTACTTTTGTATTTTTTCCCAGCCTTTATTTTTACTTTTGTATTTTTTCCCAGCTGTATGATGAGGAAAGTGGAAAATGCTTCCTACCTTCTCCCTCCACTCCCAATTCATTTGTTTTCATTTGAGATGTTTATCTGAGTTTGTTAGGAAAGGGCTGATTGTCTGAATTTTGATGCGTTAGTTCCATTTCCAGTCCTTTCATTTTGCAGGAGAAATTTCCAACCCATGATAACCTGTGGGTTAATGTCACTTTAAATGTCAAATTGCCTTTCTAGGCATGTTGCCATTTCAGATGCCTAATGACTGACTCATCAGGTTGAAGGAAACTGCTTCTGAAAACTTAATCCAACATTAACTCCATTAATAATATCTTCCTAAGTATTACTTCTTCAAGATAATATGGTACGTGATTAGATTTTATGAAATAGGCTAGCTTCAAAATAATTTCTTCCATCACATACAGGAAAATAATTTTAGGGAAAAAAGGGTTGTTTTAGTTTTATGCTTCTAGCAAGGACAAGTGAATTTTAATAGTCCAATTGATTTTCCAAGTCAGAATTACATAGGCAGCTATTAATCCCAGAGTGTAGGTGAGCCTCTTCCTTTAAAGTCAAGATTTGGCACTGGAGTGTTGGCTGAAGTTTGATGGTTAAATCAAAGACCAGAAGGGGCAGGAAGTGACAAGTAATAACTATAATGGAAACAGCTGAACTTTAGGCAGTATATTTTTAAATAGGAATACAGGAACTAAATCTCTGACTATCAGCATATATGGAAAAAGTTTGCCCCTCTCAGGGAGTTGGTGAAACAATGGGGAACTGCACAAAAAAGCAGAAGCTGGCACTGCAGCAGCCAGGAGAAGGGGAGGAAGCTGCAAAGAAGCTGAAAACATCAGGATGGAAAGGCAGACAGCCTGGGCTAGCTGGGAACAGTTCACCAGGCTTGCTGGGCCATAGCCTGTTTTGCTCCCCTGCTTTTTAAGGAAAATGTGATTGAGATTTCAGCAAGCACTCATGCAAGCAAAACTCTTCATCTGTTAGAAGCAAGGGCAGGAATCTGGCAAAGCCTGCAGTGCTGGGAAAGCAGGGCAGGAAAGGAGGCTGCTGCCTTTATTGTGATTTCCAGCCAAAACAACTTGTTTGAGTTGTAGCTTTGAGGCCTTTGCAAGTGCCTGGGAGAAATTTTGGGCCTATGATCAATGGGACTCTTGGTTCTTACAGGACTGAACTAGAAGACAAATCCTCAAAATTTTGTTGAAGTATTACTCTTCCAGGATCAAACCCTCTGCTTGTGTCAGAGTATGAAACCACTCAGTAAAATCCAGCAGACCAGCACATGTGCTCTGGTGACATCTGCCTCCAAGGTGTGCCTAAATTTACCAGGTTTACCATTGCCAGGCTTTAACAGCTGTGGCACTTTTCTGGTACTTGGTGTCAGTTAAATAACTCTAAAACAGGGATCTGGTTTGTGCCTGGTTTTGGGCTGTCCTCTCTCATGCACTTGGCAAGGCATAGCTGGGAGAGGCTTTCCCCCCTCAAATCCTCCCTACATTTTCCTGGGGAAATAAAGTGCCCAGGCACTGTTGCTGGAGCTCACTGGTATGTTGCTAGGTGCAGGATCC
Organism: Leptocoma aspasia; assembly: GCA_013399835.1. Lineage (NCBI taxonomy): Eukaryota > Metazoa > Chordata > Aves > Passeriformes > Nectariniidae > Leptocoma > Leptocoma aspasia. The sequence continues at coordinate 3,831,075 of VXAX01003556.1, forward strand.
CTGCCCCTGCCAGCAGGATGCCTGCCAAATGCAGGAATCTGCATTCAGTGTGGAAACCTCCTTTTAAAACACGATTCTTTGGCTTCAGGGTTTTGTTCTTTCCTAATGAAAACAATCCACACCCAGTGAATCATCATATTGGCTGATTTTTTTTTCCCACCATATGCAAGTCCTTCCTAAGAAGTCCTTGGAGTTATGTCAGCCACATAGAGCAAATGTGCACATGCATCAACCTGTGTGAGCAAGAATGAGGCACTGTGGGACTGTGAGTGCTTTTGCTGTATTGCACAGGTGGATGTGCACAAATGGAACAGAAAACACAAGGGTTCCTTTTCACAACATATTAAAATGTTGGAGGTACCTGTAGAAAGCGGTTATGTTGTATCATAAATTGAATCAGTGGTTGATCCCAACTTGATGCCTGCTTTGGACAGGTACTAGTATTCTGCAGAATGAATAGGATGAGGGGGGAAGAAAAGGGGGAATATGATGGACTCTCAATCAAAACTGCATTTAATGCTGGTGACAGTTCTTTATGTCCAGTTTTCTTTACTATATATACTACTGGTTCTCTCTCACTTGATCTTAAAGGTTTATTTGTGGAGCTGGAGGGCTGTGTAATACCACATTGTAGTTTTAATCACAAAAACTTTCAGAGGTTTTGAGTTCCATAAAACTTATCAAAGTTTATTCTTTCCTCAAATAAGTAGATAAGGCCTGTAATGAGGTGCCAAATAGATACATGTGCCCAAAGATGAAACTTCTATTGCAGTATTTTTTGCACAACTTGTCAAATTCTTCCTTTAGGGAAACTTTGCTGTCTGTAACTAAAAATACTCCTTCACGGGATTAAATTTGAGGGAAAAGACGTCATTCTTTTAATGTTAAGTGCAACAACGTAAAGACTGAAAAGGACTTGATCTAAAGTTCAGTGAGGCAAGCAGGACTTCTCTGGCACTAAAGGCTCTGAATCAGGCTGTGAAATTTCAAAGAGCTGCTCCTTCAGAAATAGCACTTTCTTTGTTGAGCTGTTTTCTGGAACACAGCAGCTTTGTGTTCTGCTGCTGCATTTATTCTCGTCTTTGTAACTATGTCACCTCATTCACTGAATATGTAACCAACTTAACACCCTCTGCTTTTATTCTCTTTAGTACAGTTTCCTTTGGTGCAAGCTTCTGCTGCCAGGAAGAGAGAGGGACAGAGAGAAGCTGCTCATGTGAGGAGAGCAGAAAAGCCTTTCCTGTAATCTGGTGAACAGTAACGTTTATCACAATGCTGGAAGTTAGAGCAACGCTTCAGGAAACCCTAACAAATTCAGGGCTGCAAATGTTTCATTTGTTCAGTGGCTTTTCCTGGTTCACATACCAAGGAAATTAATCCCTTTTTTTTAAAACCAGAAAAAAGTGTTTTAATAATTTTCTTTCCTAGACTGTGGTGTTGTTTGGGTTTTTTTCCCCTAGACTTCATTCTAATTATGAATTAGTCTTATTAAATAGAGTCGTCACATGCATCTATTCACTTCTGCCTAATTCTGAGGCAACTGTCTTCTTATGCCTGAGGTTAAATATATCTGATGACAAAGCATTCTGTATTTAAATAAGATTCAGCAAATGTAGCTTAGCTCAAGCTCTTTTTGTTTGAAACTTTCATGTGTTTAGAAACTGATACTAAATATTTTTTTTCTTACATTGGATCTAGTTCTGCTTTTACTGAACCATAGCAAAACGGAGGCAGTTCTTTCTCTGATTCTAGGATTTGACTGGGCCACCTAATATCATAGGAAACAAAATAAAACCCACAGAACCAGGAGAAAAGGTCAGGTGGCTGCTCTGCAGTAATTGACTCTGCTCAGATGAATATGGGGTAGTGTCTTTCCTTCATACAGCCAATTACAGTGTGTGAGTGTGAGTAATGCTCTCCAGCTCAGCAAGGGACTGACACACTTTAGTTTGCTACATGTTCTCTTGATTGGCACTGCAGTGCATAATTTTAGATGTTTCCTAGGTCAGTGGAATTTTTGCCTCAACAAAAGCTTCAGGAATTCAGGATGTTGGGATGTTTTTCATAAGTTTTGTTATTCCTTTGGATGCACTGGTCCAACTGAGTTGTCCTTCACCATCAGTTTGCTCAGGTTTCTATTCTCAAGGAAGCCAGTGTCTATAATTACTTTGAAAACTCCTGCCTAGCCATGCCTGTGTCTACTACTCACAGTCTGCAAAACTTTTCAAGACCATAACATTTTCCTGTGCAGCACAAAAGACACCAGATACGCAGTAGGTCCTACTTAGTGTGCTATAGGAAAGTAGTAGAAGACTTATTTCAGTTTAAACAAGTGACTTTCCACTGACTTGTACAGGATGACTTCTGATTTATACCAGTTGAAGAAGAATATAAGAATGAGGCTTTAGCTGTGGTTGGGTTTTCTCTCAGTGCAAATTTCTCACTGACAAGAACAAGCAGCCTCAATAAAAGAGAAATAAAGTACCACATTTAAATCGATCTAAACTAAGTCTGTGCATGTCACAATGAGACAGACATATCTTTTTATATTTTATGGAATACAGAAAGTGTTCAGCTGTTGAGGAAGGCACTGGCTCTCCAAAGCAGCATGGTGTGCCACTGGGTTTTTACTCAGCAGACAAGTGATGCCTGGTGGTCTGTCAGTGAATTCTCCAGCTCTTGCCAGGCAGCCAGCAGCCCTGTATTAGACTCAGATAGCAGAAACTCTCATATTTCTCCATCTTTCCCTCAGGAAAACTCCCAAAGGGAGTAGAATTCCCTCTCAGGCAGGGTCTGGGATGTTCCCATGTCTCATCCCATGAAACACCCTTGTTTTCATTAGGGTGAGAGCAAACTGATTTGCAGTTCACCTTAACAAACTGGACTGAAAAGAGTGGCAATGGTAGTTTCAAACATGTGGGTTTCCATGCAGTGCTGGAAATCTTCCAGAGTCCTGAGTAACCCAGGTTGAATGCAATGTGTATTCCAACAGTTAAACTACTATTAGTTGGGATAGTCCTGTCCTGCAGGATGTCCTAAAACCATAGTGCAGTGAAGACTTTCAGAGCAGATGCAGTCCTGAACTGGGAACAAGAGTTCAAGGAACAGCAGGCTTGACTGGGAGCTGGTTTTGAGCCAAATCCAACTTGTACAAACTATTTCAGAGAAGTAAATGCAAGAAGTTTTTCCTCTTCATCTCCAGCCATTACCTCATTTCTATTATCCCCCCTGCAATGGAAGCTCTACAGCCCATTGAGAGGGCAGCTTAAACTTGGATTTTATCCTTTGATCCTGCAGACTTAAGTTCACCCCTAGTACAGCCTGATCACTCCTTTGTCAGACCTCATCTGGAAGCAGGAATTGCAGCCAGTGGCCACCCTTTGGCACACCTGTGCTGATGCCAGGGAGTCAAAACTGCTTGGGAAGCCAAACTTCCCACTGGCACATGCTCAGGGTGCAGGCAGCGTGCAACAAGGTTTGCCCAGACTGTGTTTGGGGCATGAGGGGAGATTTGTTCAGGGCTGTCCACTGATCACTTGTTCAAGGGGCACTGACCCACACAAGCAGGAGGGTGTTAGGTCCAGGTGGTGATAATGCTGAAACAGGAGCTCCCTTGCTATCTGCTGAAGAAATTAATTGCTGCAGCTTGCAGTAATGAGCTGTGAAACAAATCAATCCCGTGGGCACAGAGGGTTCAATAATTCCTGCACTGTGTGGAATGGAGCTGTGTCATTTGCATCAAGCAGGCTAGTGGGGAGCTATTCCACCTGCAGCTGAGCCACTCAATGACAGCCAAATATTGGAGAATTTCCTCAAGTCCTGAAAGGAGCCAAGTACCTAACTTTGATAGGAAACCATTGCTTCTGTTGATGCACTGGGCACTGTGAAAGCTATTGTTGAGCACTCCATGGCTGTTCCACTGCTTTGCAGGATGTCAGGGGCTAAAGATCACTTTTAGCTGCACTTCATCCAAACTGCTTTATTTTAAGCATATGTTCTGTGCCCCTTTGGTGGGAAATTTCAGTATTCCATAAGCTTCCTACAAAAGCCCCTGCCTTGTTTTGAAGAAATAGATGAGTCAGTGTGAAACTGGTCTTAATTAAATTAATGGATTCTTCCTGTAAAAGCATACAAAAAATAATAAGCTATTAAGATTGAACATTGACTTTCCTTAGAATAAGGGATTTGGGTTTTCTCTGCTTGTGTACACTTGGGAGGATAGTTACATGTTTTGACACACTGATTCTTTGTGGCTCCTTGATATGGAATGAGAGGAAGAGGTGAGTGTTTCAGAGAGATAACAACACACCTGGCTGACATCAGGAAACCTTCCTCTAATCAAGGGTGACTTCACAGAATTGTGTGTCCAAAACTCAAAATATATTAACGAAACTAAGGATTTACTTAAGCTGAAGATTTCTGCCTTTCCTACTTAATAGATCAGGTGGTGGAGTTTGGGGACTTTTTCATTTCGTTTTTCAATTTTCTGTAGGTATGTTGTGAAAAAAATCCCGGGAGATGACATTGTGTTTGTGGATTAAAAAGAAAGAAGGAAAAATGAACCACCTGCCCAGCTGCAGGGCAGAACCTGAACAGGGGCCACTTGGCAAAGATTACACTTCTGGAAACAGAAGTTCTGTGAGACTTTGGATAGATGGGGCAGGCAGCTGTAGTTTCTGTGCCCCCTCCCATTCCAGCACCACCGTCCATTTCTCCCTTACAGGGTGAGCCATCCACCTGGGGACTGGCTCTGTCAGTGTGGTTACTGAGGGGGAAGGTTAAAAATAACCTCTGCTTTTTCCTAAGATTATTTTTAGCCTGGAATGCTAAAGTGATCTGGCTTACAGTGTTATTTGACAGACAGGTCAGGCTAACTGAGTGTACAGGCAGCTTTGGGCTTTGCTGTCAGAGCTGCATGTGCCTTTTTCATGCTTCATTTGTCTTGGTTTCTTTAATGAAATACAGCACTAAGTGCGTGAAATCTGAGTTGTGAGCCTGACTGTTCCTGATGTACAGGTCTCTTAATTTCCCTTTTTAATTCTGCTGAAGGTTTTGGGTATGTGTGAATCCATTTACCTCAGCAGTAGAATAAAATACCTGAAGTCAAACAACACAGCTTCTGGGGAGAAAGGCAATATGAAAGTTGATTTCCTTTGGAAAGTTGGCTTCTTTTGATAGTTTTGCTTTTGTACACATACAGACACTTGTCCACTTGAACATGAAGAGCTTCTCCTATTTGTTCAGATACAAGCAACAGCTGAGATACTAAACTGTTACCTAGCTCTTCCTCTAAAGACCTCTAAAGTGACTTCTTACTGATTTATATTTTAAAACTCTTACATGAAAAATCTTATTATTTGTAGAAGAATTAGCAAGATAACATATGCAAGCATTTGACTGGGATCTAATGAGTCATTTCATCTCTCATGTTGAAACAGAAACAGAGGATTCTGACTAATACCTTGCATTACTTAGTCATGATAGTCTCAATTACTTAACTGCAATATGAAAAATTATACTCTGCATTTTTTAAAAATATAAGAATATTTTGTAACTACCAATATTCCTAATACAAAGGGAAAATAAGAAGCGGTTGAACAAAACACATCTTGCTTTTATTTTTTTTAAATAATGACAGTCAAAACATTGTCACAAAGGCCAAGTTACCATGGACTGTGTTTGTTTCCTAGTTCTGTGAAAAAACTATTTTCTTATTTCAAAAGCAAACTAGATGTAAGACATGATTTTGGTAGAACACTATTCTCCACCATCCTGGACTTCTTTTGGCACAGCTGTCACACCTTTTTATGGCATGTCTTCCCTTCCCTTTATCTCTCAATTCCTATTTAACTCCTGATGCTTTTCTTCTTGTTCTCCTCTTGAGAGATATAAACCCCGTTTCTCCATGGTTTTTTCCAGGGAATGTGTCACACTTGGAGGGAGGAAATACCAGATTCATGACATCATCTTGTCTGTGCCTAGCAGGGTACTGCAGCCACAGCAGCTGACAGGCACAGAGGACTTCATGCTCTAAAGGTGTGTTGTTTCAACCATTTTAGAATTTGGAGTGTGGTTACAAGAAGAATTCTTATTCACACTCTCTCCCTTTACTTTTAGATATAATTCCTCTCAAAGTCTCAAATTTCTTTCCCAAGACCTAGCAGCTGCCTGGCCTTGTGTGTGCTGTAAATGTGACAGCTCTACAAAACAACAAATACCTTAAAACTACTTCCAGGCTAGATTTGGATTGTCTGTAGTCATCCACATAGCTTTATAATTGGGAAGAATGTTATGATTTGACTCATTATGCAACTGTCTCCATAAAAGAAGGAAGTATTTCTCTCCCTGGGAGGAAATTAGGATGAGTCATAGCTGGTATTGAGCTGAATTAAACAAGCTGGTGCTGAACAGAGCTACAGAGCAAAGGAAGAAATCCTGATTAGGACAGTGTATTACAGCATCTTGCTGACCTGTAATGCTGACCTTTTTACAACATTGAATTTTCATAGTACTGGGAGTTTTCAGAATGTTTTCTGCATTTCAACCAGCAGTCAGATGGTTACCACCTTGCAGTGCAACTCGGAAGCCCAGAGTACCCCTTGGGCCTTGTTCCCTTCCTTTGACCGTGCATTAACCAGGAGTTGGTTAATTAACAGAGCATGTCATTATCGAACACTACCCATTAGGAAGCCTTGCAGGCTTTAGGAAGTGCCTCAGAGCTTTTAGGGGGAGGTACAGGTTTTTGGGAAGGTGTAATATGAAAGACAGCAAGGTTTTCATGCACTCACTGTGTTACATGCAGAAGGGAGGCCTTAATTTTACATGTAGATGAGATTAGAAACAAGATTGCATACTTCAGTTTGCATGAAAGGGAAGCATGACATGAGCAAGGTTTTATAGTCTCTTCCCATCTCACTTTTTTCCTTTCCTCAAGAGCATTTAAAGGGAAAAATACCAGGGCATCCTAAAGCACTGAGCTGTGAACAGCACTCAGTGTAATGCTGTTTCAGCTCTCCTGAACAGGGCTCTGCTGTACCCATCCATCAAGGCTATAAAAGATTCATTCACTGTCCTGCTTGGTTTTCATCTATTTTAAACATTTAGAGACCTACTTACATGCCCTGTAAAACTTACACAAATCATAGGGTTTGAGAATATTTCTAGTGAGTACATGCCTTTTGCTCTCAGAGTGGCTGCTGTGCTGCTACAGATTACCATTAAAAGCATTTTGCTGGCATGAAAGCCTTTGGAAGGGGGTGGGGGTGTGAAATTTGTAGTAATTTTCGTGCTTATTCATTATTCCTTACTTCATTATATTTACTCCTCACTATTTTTATTTTGCTAACATCCTGCCATTCTCTTTCCCTCTCCATTTCCAAGGCCCAAGTCTGCAGGCAGGCACATTCTGCTAATGGGCAAAGTTTGCCATGCTCAGCAGAAATAATCAGCATTGGTTTATGATAAGAAACAGTCAGTAAATTAACTTCCTCTAGTTCTGCTTTGCCAGAGGTAGTGTTTTGGTTTATGGCAGAACTGGGAGGCTTCACCTCTGCCAGGTGTGTGCACACCCCTAAACCCATTCTGCTGTCTCAGATTAAGCAATGAGCTGGTCCCATCTGTGGTTTCATCCTCCACAGGCAATTCAGCTTTCTGTTTGTGTAGTTAAAGCACTTAAACCGGTCTTGTTTGGATATAGATTGGCCCCTAAAACCTAATGTATTTTAATGAGAAACTTCTAATGAAAACAGTCCTGTATCAACAGAATATAAAAGTACCAGAGAGGATTGCACTCTTGTTATGTGTAAGACAGACATGCTGGGGTACTTACCCGTTTTGGGGCTGTGGGCTCGCAGCTTCAAAATCCCCTCTCTCTTCCTGATGTGAGAAGATCACACTTGAAGGGTAATCTTGAGTATCCTCCCTGAGCCCTTCTGCCTCCCAGTAACCTTCTTGGCGTGGCAGAGGAGTTCTCTGGGGGTGTGCAGAGGTCTCATGAACTCGTGGCTTTAAGCTGTGCACAGAACCATCACGATATCCATGATGGTCCGTGTGTTCCACCAGCTTTGCCAGTCCTACTGTACTACAGACCAGCAAAAGTCTCACCAGCATCCTGGGCTTCTTCCCCCCAAGTTACACCTGTCTCTTGTTCTTTTCTCTGAAGCTCAGCCTGAATTACTTCAGAAATGCCCCAGCAATATTCTTTAACTGGAAAGTTGGAAGAAGGAAGGAAAAAAAAAAAAAATTTGTAACAAAGAGCGGAAAGAGCTTTCGGCCCTCCCAGCTACTGTGGAAACGTCCGTGGCTATTGAACAATGTGAGCCTGGTTCCTGTGTGGGGCTCAGGCGTCTCTGACAGGGGGGAAAAGAAGGTGGTAGGAATATAGCTTATTCAAGGAACTTCTGAGCTTGCCTGCCTTCTAAACTTATCTGTGAACAGGAACTCGGCTTTTATCAACTGCCTTCTCCCTCAGGCACAGGAAAAGGATGTTAGCTTAAAGGAAAGGAAGAGAAAAGAAAGGAAAGAAAATACTGAGTGCTCTAACAGACTCTCATTACACTGCCAGAAAATGTCACAGACCTGCCTGGTCCAGTGCTGTACATGGAAGTTTTTTCTACAGTTTAAAGGCTGAAATACCTTGGCTTTAGCAGCAGAGTATTTGTGGTATGTAGAACAAGTTGTGGGCATTGAGGGACTCAGAGCAAATGTACAGTAAAAAAGAGCCTACAAACATTCGTTCTTCTTCTTTGCAAAGTAGCTCTGTGAATCATAGTCTGTTTCCTTCAAAATGGAAGATTTTCATGAAGTTGTTCTTCAGAGAGCTCAGGATAATTGAGCATTTTTAAGAATTTCTGTTTGGGTTGTCATCTCTGGGTGTCAGGCCTAATTTTTTTTTTTTTGTATTTTTAGTTAGCATTAAAAAAAACCCACTAGCCAAGAGCTGCTGTCAAGAGCTACCTCTGTCACCACATTCTAATAATTAATTTTTAAAAAAAAGGCAGTGGAGGTTGCATGTAGTTTTTTACTGGTTTTGCTTTGCTGGTGGTGCTGCTCTTAGTTTTGTTGCTTTCATTAACTATGTTTCTTCTTTCACTGTCTTGCAGGATGATGTGCTCTGGCATTTTAAGAATAAAGTGAAGGAGAATGATGCTCCACTGACAAAACAAGTGGGAATGCAGGACTGCTAGATCATCTTGCAGTGTGAATGATAAGATGAGCATCCCAAAGTTCAGTATGTCCTGCAGAGCATTAAATGTAAAGCTTTTATGGATTCGTTCCAATACCAGCTGAAAATAGAGGATAAAATCTCTCCAGGATTTTGGAATGCCTTGTTATTAAAGGCTATGAATTTGCATCCCTTATCACTGGCTGGATTTGCACCCCTCTCCTCATGCCCCTATTTTATACTTAATGGGAGAACATAGAGAAACACAGAAGTGCCCTTCCTGACCTGTGGTAGACACTGCTGCCTAAGACCAGTGACAGCAACATATGGGGCCAGGCAGGGAGAGATTTTGCTAATTCTAAGGGAATTGCTGTAGCAGTCACTTCTCCAGGGAGATGAAATCACAAGGTCTGGACTGAAGACTGAAAAAAATTAGTGACTTCCCTCTGTTCCTTCCTGCTGCTTTTATGTCCAAATTGTGTGCATCCTGCTGTAACACATGTCAATATGTGAATATTTCATGTGCCATGTTTCACAAAGAAATGTGCTTTTCTCACAAGTAACTGGATGTGACCTAAGCATTATATTTGTTTACGTATTAAGACCGTTATCAGGAAGGAACTGAAGCAAACATGAGACAAAACCAACCCATGACTTATAACCTGACCTGCAGTGAGATCCTGGCTTGCAGAGAAGTGACTTGTTGCTGCTGGTATTGAAGTCATTCTTCATAGGTGGAACCAGGGAAAACAGACATATATTTGCTGTAACAACCTACTCATTGCTTTCTGAGGTCAGTGTCTTCTAGGAGGTATTTTCTAGATGAGAAAGACATCTGTGCACCACCTAACACCAGTAGATATTTAGTCTCTCTTCAGTTGCCTAGTTTAGTGTTGGTGTACTTTACAGAGCTGGGTACCAGTGCTCTAATGAAAAAAATGTGTGAGTTAAATCAATTTAAAAGATAGTTTGGAACATTATTTGGAAAGTGTTATTGTGAAGTGTTACTCCAAAAATATACTTGAAACCCATTCAGTAAGTGATGTTATACTAATAGTGGTGTGGGGATGTTTGGAGATGGCCTGGTAATTCTCACAAGTTTTTAGTGGTTCTAAAAACAGTTAGCCAAAAGATGTTGCTCCTCCACTCCTTGTCCCCAGTCACTAGTGACTTTTTTTTCCCCTTGTGCTCTTATTCATTAAAATAATTTTCCTCCAAGTATTTCCAGGAAGTACGTCCTCAAAATGTTCAAACTTCTTTGGACTTCAAGCTAGTCTTTAAAGAGTTGATATTGCCAGTTACACTGGATCAATCACTTATGCCCTGGGATCTTGCCAATAAGTGCCAGGAGTGCTCTTGCCTCGTCTGGTAGCTCTAACCACTTCCATTAAACACAGCTCTTAACCCTTTCTGATGGATCCCACCCCAAGAATTCAGTGTCCTGTTTGCAATTCCAAAACCAAGTCGTCAGATGCCAGCACCGTCTCCTGGACAATCTGCTTAAGGTACAAAATCTCATTTTGTCCCCTTTCCTTTTGTTTGGGGTCAGAGCCCTGCAGCTGCAGCTGGATAGGAGGTAGGCAACCTCGGAGTAAACAGTGCCAAACAATGTGTTTGATCAATGGCTTGTTTGATAAATGGCTTGGCCGTACTTGGGAAGCAAACGCTGTGGCTGTTCCAGTCAGCATGTCTCTGGAGAAACAGCCCTTAGAAATTCAGTTTTCACTTAATAGATTCTGATGAATTTGTTTGTTTCTTTTCTGTCTTCCCAGATTCACTGCCTACTCTGTAATGCTCTTAATTGTAGACTTAAATTACAAATCTGTGTATTTAAAAGGAAAAAAACTGGAAAAAAAATGTTTTAAAAGCCAAGAAAATATGGAAAGCAGGTGTTGCTTTAGATTCTTATACCCTAGTTCCAAATCTCTGAAGCAGACTTAATAACTGCAAGGATTTTATGTCTGGGAAGACAGTTTTGTTGATAGCTGCAGAGCAAGGGGATAACTTCTCATTAGGCACTGGGATTTAGATCTGGAAAATGCTGTCTCATCCCTTGCCCGCTGCTGATGCGTGCTCATGCGTGTGCAGCTGCTCTGGAGGAAGAGAGCACAGGGAGAAGAGTGTTAGGAGAGGACTGCAGGGCTGGAGAGCAATTCCTTTTGCTGGTCTGTCCATCAGAGGGAGAAGATGAATTCTTGTGGCCTGTATTTTTAATGGTTTGCTCAAAAGCTCTCAGTGGTATTCGACAGCAGAGATCCGTCACGGAAGATTGCTGTACTGGCAGCACTCTGTGCGCTGCATGTGGCTCATGCCTCTGTGTGTTCCTGAAAAATGGCTCATCCCTGGGTTATTCATTCCCTGGCTGAGGAAATTAGCTCATTACCTACGCAAACATACATGCAGGGATTCAAGTCCTAAACTGTTTGCCAAAAGATGTCAGACAACTACTTGTTTTTGTTAGGACATGGAAATGACAGATCTGTGACAGTTCTCCTTTCTGCATTTTGAAGTTTTCATAAATGGAGGGAGAGAGAGGAAGGATTTCTGTTTATATATAGCAAGGTTCGATTGGGTTAATGTTAATATTATTCTTCATAAAAGAACTTCCTGAACAAAGGATATTTACCAGCCACAAAAGCAGTCTGTCTTTCCTTTCCTTACCTGCCTTTCAAACAGTATTATATACAATTTAAATACTTCAGTAGAATATGACCAAATCACACTCCTTTCATCCAGCAAAATGACTTTGCCAGCTGTTAGTCTCCAGCATAAGTTCATTGTTAAAGGACAAGGTTAAGGCTTTGTGGGTGCAGTAGCTTGCAACTGGGAAAATTCAAGAAGGAAGAGACCCAAATTAAGTAAAATCCTGTTTAATCTGTTGCAGGTACAAAACAAAACAGAGTAGAAGACAGGGAATGTTGATTTCTGCTTTGCATTCTTTTCTTTGCCTTGCATCAGTACTTTGGGAATAGGTAGACTTGAGTTAGAATTCGTTGCCCATATTCCAGAATTGCTGGCAGATGTTGCACAGACCTGCTTCCAGGTGTCAGCCACCAACACCCAGAGACAGGTGGAGGCACATGGGAGGTGGGGTACTGCTCCTTTCAGGGGAAGTTTCAAGAAACTCTACTGTTATCCAGCAAGAGGCTCAACAGCTAAGTCTGAGCAGCCAGAATTCAAACTTTAAATGAACAGCAAGTGGATGATTTTAATGTGTAATTACTTTTTTAAAAATAAATAATTAAATTAAATTAAATTATATATTTATTTATTATTAATTTAAAAATAAATTATATAAATTAATTAAATTTTATATATATATATAATAAAATAATTTGATTTAATTTTTTAAAGGTCACATTTAAAGTACACAAGTCAAGGCAAGGCTTTCTTTTGGTATTATGCAGATCAGCCAAATGTTTTTGACATACAGATTTGTTTACAGTGATGTAGCTTAACTGGCTTCTCCTAGTGCTGCCAGGCAGAAAACAGAGAAAAAGAGGTTGCTGCCAGGTGAGATAGGAACTTGGGGTCTCTGAATTGCCTGCTGGAGGCCTTTCTCTTTAGCTGCTGATTATCTTACCTGATATAAAGGGGGAAACCTTACCAGTCAGAAAGTTAAGTCCCTAGTAAAATCTTAAAGCCAAGGTAGCTTGTGTTAACTCTTGTTGTTAGTTTTGTCTGAGGTAGGATTGGCAACGAAGTGGGACTGAATCCTCTGCTTTGAGTAGAAGGATCCTGGAGGTGGCAAACATTGAGGAGCCATTATGGATGCTTGCCCTGTATAGATTGACTTCCATGTTGTCTTGAGTTCAGAGCTTTCCTAAAAAGCTTTCAAAGTAAAACAATGCCTGTGCAAACTGCCTGCTGCCTGGGCAGGATCCAACAGCATTGAAATGTGTCTTGTGAGCCCTTTCTCAAGGTCATCGGGACAGGAGAAGGCAGGAAAGGAGTATCCCACTTGAGTATAGGCTAATTCAATCTGGTGATGATTCATGTTTCACATTCCAGGATGGCTTGCTATTTCATGTATTTGTTACCTTTTATAGCAATGCAAAATACATAAAATTGAATTGTACAAATCACAATGACAGAACAATAGCTGCATGAAATCAAGATACGCTTCTCACTCAGCCTTATCAGCCTTGGTGTTCTCCTGAAAATACCAGTAAAACTCATTACCCTGGGAATGTCTGTGCTCTGCTTTAGTGGGCTTTGAAAGCCTGGTGAAAAAGTAAATAGGCCCTGGAGCAATTCCCAAAGATGGTAAATTCATTTTTTTAACAAATGTAGTTAAAACAAGACCCCTGCCTGTGCCTGGTGAAATCAATGGCAATTTTGTGACTGGCTCCAGGAGCAGCAAGGCTAAACCACTGTTGTATGGCACAGTAAGGTGCAGATATCTTCAATTTGAGAGCACCTTGGGAGCAGGAAGGAGCACCAGCCATAGCAACAACCACCTAGGGGGAATTTTGACAGATGGTAGGAAAAACCTTTTCCACTTCTTGATGCAACATTCTGGAACTACGTGAGCTCCTATAATAATTGGTATGCTGTGCTGGCCTTCCTCTTATTCTTGCACTTTTTGAAATTAACAATTGAGAAATTCATTAGTCTGACAGAGATTTGGCTCATTTATGGACAGATGAAAATTTGTTTTTCATTTATAAGTATGGAGACTTATTTGTGAGAAAAGGATTAAGAACTGTATATATTATTTCCCAGATCAACAGCTTTTCAATAATTTCAGTATGGGGTAAAAAACACTTTCAAAAACTGAAGAATTATTCTTAGTTCCACAATAAGAACCATGTTTGTGTACATGTCTGCGTGTATGTACAGATACAACATTTTTTGTTCCGACTTTTTTCTGTGTAGTCATTCCCCATCTGACATTTCCAGGCTGATAACTTGTGGCAGCAGTGGCTTGCAGACCACTGCATTTCATGGTGTTGTGGTGTGCTATCTTTCCAAAATGCAGCTCAGCCTCTGAATTTCATATTCTCTTTGCCTGGTGCAGAAAAACAACCAAAGCAGGTCATGCTTTGGGCCTAAAGGCTGATGCAATGTGGCTCCATAGTTTCACATCTGGCACTATTAAAAAAAATAAATAAAAAATCACCTTTCTGCACCAGCAATTGCTTTCACAGCTAGCACTGAACTTCATTTTGCTGGTGGGGCAGTAGCTGATTTGGGCCACTTAGGATCTACTTCAGAAAACACTTTGAGTTTAACTGCAAGTACATTGATGATCACATTTTGGTATTTTTTCCTAGCCAGGCCTTGAGGCTGGATGGATCCTCTGTAAGATTTCCCCGCCAGTTCTGTGCTGGCTGTTCTCACCCTGCTGTGCTCTGCAGCATCGGCTCTGACGTGAGGGATGGTGTTTGGTGTGAGATGTTGTCTCACTCTGCGGCGGCAGAGCAGGGCTCTGTCTACAGCAACTCAGAGAAACAAATAGGAAACAGGATTTCCCCCAATAGGCATCTGATTTTTCAGAAATGAACTGTTGTAATGGGATGTACAGCTGAGCAAATCCCACAATTTATGCAGAATGACTTCACACTTGACAAACACAGCAGGTGGGACCTCAAGCTTGACCTGAGAACCAAGCTGTAGCGGATTCCCTTTTTCTCAGGATTTACTAGAAATAATGTTCTTGTTACCATTTTGTGCAGGGTGGGTTCTGGTAACTGCCAGACCAAGAAACCTTGAACCTGTTTGTTTGCTACAAACACTGTCAGTGTTATGTGCTCTCTGCCCTCTGGGGCCCAGGAGAGCTGGTGTTTGGCTCTTGCTGCAGCCTCGGGAAGATGCCCTTTCAGGAACTCAACTCTTCTGCTAAAGTCTCCCTCTTCACTGAGACCATCCTTCACTGAGAGCATTGCAGCATATTTTAAAAGCTCTCTCTGTCTGGAAATTCTCCAGACAGCTCCTTACCTACTGCTGTCATCGTCCTCTTCTCCCCCTCCCTTCTTAAAGCTTCCCAAGCAGATCCGTATCATTAATATTTCAGTATCAGCTGTACACGGGCATTGGCTACACTGCAGCACACTTCATCAATAAGAGCCAGCGAGGGCTGTGAGCTTTGCCACACTGCCTTCATCCAGCGCAGGAGGAAGAGCAAAGGCAGAGCCTGCCAGAGAAGCCGAGTATCTGCCGAGTTCAAGGCTGCATCTCGCAGTCTCAGCCTTGAGGTGCTTTTTGCTGCATTTGCTCCCTCATTCAGATCATCCCAGATAATACCCTAACAAGCAACAAGAATGGATGTCTTTAAGAAAGGTTTCTCCATTGCTAAAGAAGGTGTGGTGGCTGCTGCAGAAAAGACCAAACAGGGAGTGACAGAGGCTGCAGAGAAGACCAAAGAAGGGGTAATGTATGTAGGTAAGAGAGAACTAGTTTTGATCTACTTTTGAGCATGAACAGCTGCATAGATTCTCTGAGAAAGTCTGGGTAAATTATATTGTGGCTGAAGCTTGGGAGTGACTAGCAGGGTAGTCTGGATAAGATCCTGAGCTCTGCAGAATTGCTGTGTAAACCTGAGGTACCACAGCCTCCCTGTGCCTCAGTTTCCCCAACTGTAAGTTAGCCATGGAAACCACGACTTCAGGGAAGGCAGAACGATGTTAAGGAGCAGGTGCACAGGTGTAAGGTTTGTTTGACTATCACTGATTGTTTGCAGGGTGAGTCAGGCACTCTCCAGGCAAACAAGCACTGCTGGTCTCTGCCTCACCTCCACACTGGGAGGGACTCACTGAGGAGGTCCCTGAGAGGAGCCAGCGGTGTTAGTAAGAGGGGATTGCAGGATGCATCTGTTTCCCCACAAACAAATGGGTTTGTCCTGAAATCCTTCTCCTGTTCACCGACCTCTTTCGTTGCCCATGCACACATTAATCTTGCTTTACAAGAGACGCCCAAATTCCTTTTGCCCAAAGAATAGGATCTGGAAAACAGCGTGCCTGATGTCCTGCCTAGAGTCCTCTTTCACAATTAATGGGCTGAAACCTCCCCTTTCAAGGTCACCCTCAAAACCCACTATCTCCACTTATCTAGCACATGCAATTATATGGCTGGATGGTCAGATATTCCATATAATACAAACTAAAGAGTCTTAGGTTCCCAAGACTGATTATCTCACTGCTGATTACTGCATTTCACAGAGCTCTTTATTTTTGCTGGATGTGGGAGTGTTTCTTTTTGTAGGAAAGTTTACATGCAGGCTCTTCCTGCTATCATACTGCAACATCCACAGCTGTACTTGGTTACTATATTTAAAACTGCTCTATTGCCAATAGCTACGGGTACCTATTTGAATGTTACAAATTAAATACAAAATCTGTATGTAGCAGGTCTGGTAATGTCTTTATCTTGAATTTTTAAATACTTAATTATTGACATGCTGGAAATGAATGGATGTAACAGTTCACACTTCAATTTGAAGCTGACCCACAAGAAAAAAAGGTAAGCAGCATTTCTGTAAACAACTAAACTCACTACAGTAAGTGAAACACCAGTCTAAGAAATGTCACGTGTGGGTGTCACATTGTGGCATCATTACGGGTCCACCTGCTTCCAGATCTGAGTTGTGTTGGGGTTATTCAGAGTTTTTATACATAATTTCTCACATCTCTGTTCAGTCATGTTGTACAGCTCCATACTGTGACCTGGTTTTCATTGTTGCACAGCCAAGAGATCTCTTTAGGAGATTCTAACCTTTTCAATGAAGTTTTCTATGACCCTGAAATTAAAAGCCTTGAAACCTTAATCTCTGAATGAGGATCAAATAAGGACCAAGGTGAGGATTAAGTGCTTTCTCCTTTTATTGGTTTGGTTTGTTGGTATACCGCTGGTCCCTGCCCTGTCATGCACTGGACAGAGCTTTGCCTTGGCCTGATTGAGTTCCTGTGGGGAAGCTCAGCCCTTTAGGGAAAATTCAGTCTTTCACAGGCAGGAAAAGTAAAGACCAGATGCTGATTAGCTCAGAAAATGGGGGTTTTGTTTTAATAGCCAGAGAAGCTGGAGGTATGGTATATTGGTTAAAACTGGAATGATTAGTATGTTGTTCATGCTGCCTCTTGTCACCCTGTGCCACATAAAGAGTAAATCAGAGACCTGAACTGTTCCTTCCTTGCTTCTTCCCTTGCAGAGCCCTATCCCAGCAGCTTCATCTAGAGCATTAGGTGATGAGATTTGAATTTTTGGATGCTAGGAGAAAATAAAACTGTATTGAACCTCAAGGGTCTCTTGAGAACATCAGGAAAGAGAGCAAAATCCCCAGGGCCTAGGATGGATGAAGTGGATTTCTTACTTTTATTCAGGTTTGTGTTAACTCATTGCTGACTCTCTGAGGAGGATTCCAAATGTCTGGGCACAACCACGACGTCTGGTGAGTCACTTGCTACTGCCCAGGAGAAGAAAATAATGCTCACTCAGAGGCATCTGTCTGGAGTGAACAGCATCACTGGGACACTGTGGCCACCTCTGATCCATACAGGTTCAGCTCCCACAGCCCATGCCAGACAGGAGGTGCCTCCCTCCTGTGCTAAGCCTGCAATGCGGTGCTCCTGCCCTGCCGGCCTTGCTGAACCCGTGGGGCAGAGAAGAGAGTGCACGAAAGGAGAGGGAGAAATCCTGTACCATGGGTCACCTGGCACTTGGTGAAATCACTGTCTGCTCTCCAAATTCTAACAGCCTCTGAGTGTGCTGAAGTGTCAGGAGATCCTTGCAGGGTTAGTGTGGATCCAGCAGCTGATTCAGTGGGCTCTCTTTTTTAATTTGGTTTGAATAGGGGTGTAAGTGATGCTGAAGTTAATTAATGAATTTAATGCAAAGCCCCATCAGAGTATTGAGTCATTAGTGCTGTTTAATGCTATAGTTCAGGAAGCCTCAACAAAAAATGCACTTCTAGTTTTCCAGAATTATTTTCGACCATGTGCTTGCAGAAAGCCCCAACACACTGAGCTGTGTTTAAACTGAGTGATTTCTGCAGGATTCAATGCACATCAAAATATCCCTTTCTACTCTAGACCCCGGGCACAGCGCTCCACTGCCTCGGTCCCAGCCTGGCGGTCCCAAAGCACTTGGGGATGACTCAGGGCACTCAGAAGAGGCAGGATGCGTGAACTTTTCATTCTGGGTACAGAAGCTGCAGGCAAGGACTAATGAGTGAAATGAGATTGAGCATCAGGTGATTGCTTTCTGATTCAACAGATGCGGGCTGCTGGCAGGAGTGCCCGCCGGAAGGTCGGGTTTCATGCGGTGCATAATGGATGGGAGCCTGAGTCATCGGGTGTGGCTGGGCTGGGAGGATGAGGCGAGCTCTCCCCAGGCTGCAGCAGTGACTCTTCCCAATGACATTGCTTCTGCCATGTAATGGATTCAGATGTTTTTCTTCTATCTCCATCCCTCCTTTCTGGAATTCTTTTCCATCTGCAAATATAGCACCTGCTCACTCCTCTTCTCCGTAAAAGAATTGAGCCCAGATAGTCACCTTAAAAGTCTGGCAAAAAAAAACCCATACAAAACTGCAGCTCTTGTCTCACTAAGTGTGTTTGCTGCAAAACTGCAAAGGCATGCAAGGCTGGTACAGCAAATCATGTACTCCACTTACCTATCAACTGCTGTTTGACCAAAAACCAGCAAAGGGCTAAGCTTGAGGATCTGAGTCTGATATGTCTGAGACAACTTTGTATGTCAAATCAATATTGTGGCAGTCTTTTCTTGGAATGGTACTGGAAGGGAAAACAAAGCAGGATGGTGTCTGAATTGAACTTTGTGTGTTTGACCCATTCAGGGGCTTGAGACTTGCACCTGCTGTGCTCAGTGCTGTGCTTCTTCACACGTTTGTGTGTCATGGGCACCATTATTAAATCCAGTTCACAGCAGTGCAGGTGTGTCATGTGCATCACTAGGAACTGCAGCTTACAGCAGTAACAAGTTAAAGGTACAAAGATTTTATTTCTTGACTTTTAAGACAGTTTGGGAGGGTGGAGTGAAATGTTAAGGGCGTATTGTAGTAGAACGGTTTTGTTCTGCCCCAGGCAAACATTGCAACCACCAAAATAAATCAACAATTGAGAATTACATTCAATAATACATAACATGTATCAGGCAGAACAGAGCTGGGCGGGACCTGTTGTTATCAGGGCACTGCACCTGTTTTGCTTCTCAGGCTGTTAATGAGAATGAGCTGTGGTTTGTAGCTGGTTTCTCCCACTACACCCGTGGATGCTCCACTATCATGGAGTCAAAAACCTGTCTGGTTGTTGTGCATTTTTATCATTTTGATAGTTGGCCATAGAAATCCTTTTGTTGTATCAGTATGGGAAACCTGAAGAGAACCTGTATAGGTGCAGATGGTTTGCAATATACAGTAAAGTGGGACCAGTGGAATATTTTGGCTTGTGTTTATTTAACTTCCAAGAGAGATAAATTTGATCCTTCATTTTTTTAATGTGTAAAGCATTTAGTTACTGTGGGAGCTGCCCATCTACCATATGATTTAACTTATCTGCAGCAGTGTCAAGTAGAAAGGATATATAGCTTGTCACTTCAAGCGTGGAGGAAAATCACAGAGATTAATTATTCCTTAAGGCTATTTGTGTTGCAAACTGAATGCCTTCACATCCTGTTAGCTTTTCTGCATTGAGAACAGCAAGATAAATCACAATGTAAGTATACATATGGTGTATTTTCATAATTTGAGATAAAACCATCTGCTTTCTGTGCATTGCTGTGAGGAGGCACTTACAGCCTAGGCTGAGGCACCAAACTGGGAACCTAGTAAGTAGGTATGTAGGAGGTAGGTGGTGGTTCTGTAAGTTCAGTCTCAGGTTTCTCCAGAGTCTTTATTAGTGGTATAGAATGAGACTTTAAATGACCACTGCAGCCAAGTCTCCTGCTGAAAGGCAAGGGAGAGTCATGCATGTGACTTCTTGTCTTGCAAGAGTGAAGTAGGTGAGATGTTACCAGGTGATTTTATTTACAGTCATTTTTACAACTAGCATAAAGTTGATTTCCACCACTCAACTGCTCATTTTGGAAATATTGCAGGGACAATTTTTCATAATTAAGATTTTTCAGATCTAGGCATCCCCAGAGAATTTGCTGTTGAAGCTCTCCAACTCTCAACACAAAGGTACTCATTGGCTTTACTGGGGAGGGATGCTGGTCTCTTTTCTGACTCTACAAATGGTTTGTGTCTGAGCAGGACATACCAGCAGCACCTCAGCTCCCCACTGCACTTCCTCAGAGCAGGAAGCCATCTGTGTCCAGAAATCAGGGTGTAATTTCCAGACAGCACTGATGGATTGTGTTTCCTTTCACAGGCACCAAGACCAAGGAGGGTGTAGTGCAAAGCGTGACCTCAGGTAAGAGCATAGCCCGAGAGGGATGTGGAAATCTGTGGTGATTGTTAGACCTCTTGGGAAGGCCACCACCCCTGCCAAGTGGGAGGTCTCTGTGGGACACCACTGACCTTCCCACTGATGAGTGAAGTCTGCTTGCCAGGAGCGAGGGTTCAGGGTCTGGCATTTGCAGTGGACACGGATGGGAGAAAATATTTAATCAGTAGAGTAGGTCAGAAAAAATCTAACAAAGGTTACTTGGCAGACTGGGATGATTCACAGCTATTTAGACATTTCACAATGTCAGGTGCACAGCCCAGCACGCGGAGAGGATTTTCTTGCATCAGATCCTGTCTGGCCAAAATTGTGGTCTTTGGGAGAGTCCTGTCAGGCAGTTGCAGAGTCAGGGTCCTAAAGGGTTCCTTCTAGGGTATCCCCAACTCCAAGGAGGAGCAGCCATATGGACTGTCATGAAAGAAGATGAATGGATCCTTCCCCTGAAGTATTTCATAACTATTGTTTTCTTCTGCCAAGGGGTATTAAATCAAACAGAAAGTAACCTGGAAAAGGTCATGCACAGTCTGCAATGCAAAATATCTTATTTACGATGTTGTCTCTTAGTATCTGACAGTGAATTTTTCATTCTTCCATTGCCCACAAAGACTGACAAGCTGCAGTGCTGCTCTCTAAGCAGCATTTTGTGCCAGACAAAAATCTTCACATACGCGATCTAAATTCAGACGTGATCTCATCTGAAAAATCCAAACAAGGACTGCACCACGGCTGATTTCTTCTTTTATATCAAAGCAATCATTTGTCATCCCAGGGAATTTGGCAGCCTTCTTGCAGTGTGTCTAATTTGCTGAGTTTTCTGCTTTTGTTGAAACTGCAGTTGCTGAGAAGACCAAAGAGCAGGCCAACGTGGTGGGAGAAGCTGTAGTAGCCAGCGTGAACACAGTGGCAAACAAGACTGTAGAAGGAGCAGAGACCATCGCGGCCACTACAGGAGTTGTAAAAAAGGTGTGTTTGTTTCTTCTATGATGGGCAGGACAGAAGAGCCTTTGGATTAACCTACAAACATTTACAGTTGATGGTTTTATTTATTTCATGAAAGGTTTTCAGCAATATCTGCTTTTGTATAATACTTATCATATAATGCCTAATATAGTCACAGAATCATTTACTGTGAAAAGGACACCTTGAGATCTCATTGGCCTTAGGGCCAATGAGAGAGGACTGTCCCACTGGGTTTTGAATATCTCCATGGAAGGAGACTCCACAATATCCCTGGGCAACCTATGCCAGTGTTTGACCACCCTTATAGGAAAAAAGAGAATTGTTTTCTTCTGTTCAGATGGACACATTTATCACTTGGTGCCTATTGTCTCTTGTCCCATCAGTGGGCACTGCTGGCAAGAGTCTGGCTCTCCATTTTCTTATGAATGTAGAAAACCATTTTTCCCAGGGACTTGAGTAGAAATGTGTCTGGGCTGCAGTGAGCATCTGGACTGAGTCAGGGCTCATGGATGTGCAGAGTGGGAAGGCACGGGAGCCAGCACTTGCCCTCACCCTGTGCCTTGCTGGTGAGATGCACAGGTTTGCCCTGGCCATGGCAGCTCCAGAGGCAGAAGAGGGCAGCAGCAAGTCAGACACAGCCTGGTTCCAGCACAAAGCCTGACCCTGCTGTCCTGCTTCGTGCTGGTTTGACAACAACCAAGTGCTTATTTATAGGAGGCCATGTGACCTAAATTGTGTACGGATTAAGCCAGATTCAGACAAGGCATCTTCTGTCCTCCAGCCTAATTTGCCAAATGGGGCTGCTTCAAGTGAGGGGATTAAGGGGCGTCTGAAGGAGCAGAACAGCTCCTTAGATGAAGGCAGTGTTGATCATTAGAGAAGATGCTTTGGTAACAAACAGCACCCATTTGTACAGCAGGAGGCCAATACTTGGCAGCTCTTTGGTAAGCCTGTCTCTTTCCCCTCTTCAGAGAGTGTGATCAGTGCTGTTAATGCCACACGAGCTTTATGAGTCACAGCAAACCCAAACCCAGAATCAAAGCGAAGCCAGGCTGGCTAAAATTATTTTAATTGTTCAGATAGTCGGCTGATTAATTTCCTGACCTTCACAGAAACACATTGTGATGTGAAACAAAACTTCTACACAGCATATAAATCCTGAGAGAATACCCTAACAAAAGAGGAGAACAGCAGCTACAAGTGACGCAAAATGTCCTCCTGAAAGCATGTGAAAAGGGCAGATGCAGGAGTTCTGCTAAGCCTTTGGGATAAATTTAATCTCTATTCCCACAGGGAACAGCAGTTAGGCTGCAGGAGTGCAAACAGCGATTCCTAATTCCATGGGGCCAGAATACCACTTCCTACCTTTTGACTGACCATGGGGTGGTTGACCCAGGAGAGTGAGGAATTTGCTGATGGTAGGAATCCCTGCTGCAGATAGTGAGCTGTCTCTCCTCCAGCAAGGACTGAACAGCAGCAATCCTCTTCCCCTTTCCTCCTAAGTGAGTACCTCACCTCAGACTGACAGCTACAGTTTACAGCTAATTTCAGAGCTTAAACCAGTGCAGGTTTTCCAGAGAGCATCTGAACTGTTATTCTGATGTCTTCCATTGATGTGTGATTGCTTAGACTTAAAATGGAGATTGATTAAGAAATAAAAAATTAGGATGTGTTACATGCCAAAGGGCAGACTAAATGCTTTGGATACATTGTCATGGTGTCATGCCAAACAGCAGAGGTGCTGAGGCAGGAGATTGAAAACAGGAGGAGAAAACAAAACAAATCACAGGAGAAAAAAGTTCAGAAAAATGTTTGTTTCTGTGAAAGAGGGTTCATATGTTCCGCTGGTTTATTTCAGCTTAGGAGTGCAAATCTTTTATTCATATTCACCATACTTTAGCACGTAGCTAGACACCTTTTAGATCCAGCTAGACACAGAAGATTGAGCTCCACATGCACATTGAGTGCATCCCCACTGCTAATGGATAATTGCCATGGAGCCAAAGCTGCTCCAGAGGGAGGGCCCTGAAAGGAGTATAAGGAGTTGTGCTGGGCTCTCAGCACCAGCTGTTTTTTTCTCCAGAACTGCTCCTATCATGTTACACAATTTGCTAATGGAAATACATCCAGAGTTTGCCAATAGCAGCACCAGGCACTGTAATGCATGAGGGAGACCCACTGGAGATACACTGAGTGATAATGTATAGCTTTTAAATGTTTAAACAGTGAATACCCACTGTTATAATCCTGCAGCCCTGG
The DNA here is from genome assembly GCA_013399835.1 of Leptocoma aspasia. Taxonomy (NCBI): domain Eukaryota; kingdom Metazoa; phylum Chordata; class Aves; order Passeriformes; family Nectariniidae; genus Leptocoma; species Leptocoma aspasia. Next base: position 3,854,859 of record VXAX01003556.1, read on the forward strand.
AATCATCACAAGCATTTCAGCCCCAGAAGTTTAAGAGAGCATCCAGTTGCATCCAGTCCTGAGACTTGTTTGTGCTCCATACCATCCTCCTTCTTTCTAATTGCACAGAACACTTGCCAACATCTTTTTTTGGGTTTTCAACTATCTCCAGTGTTGTTCCCTGCTACAGAAGGGCTGTTCAAAGTACCAGGGATCTGTGAATGCATGGCACTGAGCAGTGTTTGGGGTGACTTAGAGGTGGGGACTCGAGTGGCCTAGAAGGCATGTCCCCAGCTGACCATTCCCAGTATTAATATCAATTACAGAGAACTTGTTGACATTTAATCTGTGCATTTGACAGCTGAGATCAGTGGCAGGCACATATTAGGAAAGAGAGGGGTACTCTAAGGGTTTTGGGTTAAGTTTTGCTCTGGATAGCTGTGGGGTGCAGATGTATCAGATGGTGGCTCTGGCCATGGGAAAGAATTCAGCCCTTTGTGGCATCACAGCAGGCACTGAAATGTGGACACTGGCAGCCTGCTATTCCTTACTGTCCTTGTGGGGAGCACTCAGAGCCACACAGAAGGAAATGGGGCTGAAGTAACCCTACACCTATGGAGGGGTGCCAAGCAGCAGATGAGAACAACCTTGAGTTGTGCTGGCACTGCCTGATAGGGCTTTGGCACTGACCTGGTCACTGCTGAGTACAAGAAAGAATTGACTCATTTGGGGGGTATTTAAGTATCAACTAAAAAATCTGTAAATTAAGAGATAATAAACCCTCCACAGTTTTTCTGATACAAAAAGGAATGAAACCAGTCAGTAGTGTGTTCTGTCTGTGACTTTGCACCCATCCTCATCCCTGGAGTGGACATTAAGAGATTCCAGTGAGATAACCACCCACTAAATATCCCTGTCTCAGAAGAGGATTAATTCTTCGTCTGTATGACACAGCACAGAGCTTGCTGCAATGCAGACACCACGTGGTTGGGAACAAGCCCATGTGCATACACACGCTCTCAAAATGTCCCTCAGGGTTTGGAACAATTTCCCCAATAACTAATGCTTCCCTACACCTTCCACCTAAATCTTCCCATTAGATCTATTTGTCCTGTCAGTTTTTATGATTTAGTTGTCAGTTCATGACTGTCACTTTGTATTGGGTCTGATCTGTTTTTTACTTCACCCCATTAATTAAATGAGCATTTGTCAGTTATGTGCAACCGCTGGGCGTGTTCGCCGCATCGCGGCGTTTCTGTGCACCTGATCTGCGCACGTGGGCCGCACCCACGCCATGGCTCATCTCTTTCATAACAACTGCACATCTTGAATGTGAGAGGCTGCTGTTCATGGCCTTAATTCCCTGCACTTACACCCTGCGACGCCTCCGATGCAAAGACAGCCTGTCGCAGGAAGGAATTAGAAGCAGAAACTGAGTGACCTTCCTGTTCAAGTTAGATTGGGCTGGGCAATGCCACAAGGAGAGAGCAACCAAGGGCGTCTGAGAAGGCACCAAGGGCAGAGCTGCTAAGCAGGAGGAGAACGGAAATCAACAGCCAAACTACCCAACAGTTAGGTAGAATAAATAGCTGAAACTTTTTCCCCTTTGTATTCAAGCTTCCCTGTACTTAGTTGATGCAGTGATGCATCCCAGTGGTATCCTCCCACATGCCATGGAGCAGGGAGACTGCAAAAGCAGCGTGGAGTGGGGCATTCTGCCTACAGGCACTTTTTCTGTGCTCCCCTCTCAGTCTCATTAGTGCATTCAGGCAGACATTTTTCCATGCAAAATAGCTGAGTTAGTGGCACTGGTGAAGCCTTAAAGCCTACAAGATGATGGATGTGCTCCAAGGCTCAAGGCTGTACCCCTGCAATCCCAATCCCATAGGATACATGTTAAATATGTATCATTTGTATAAACAGTCCCAGAAGACTCTGGCTGTGAGCTGGATAAAAACAAAGCCATCCCAAAATCTACCTGGATTTGTAGCGTGAGACAGGAATCCTGCATGCCCATCTGTCTGTCCTGTTGGTGGGTCCACTCACTTTAATCAAGGGTTGACCCCTTAGTCAGGGCTGTCGGCATCACGCTGAGCACTCAGCCTGAAACCTGTCCAGGACAGCTCGTCCACAGGGCCTGCCAGGCTGCCTGAGGGTTTCCTAGGGAGTGGTTTGGGGATGCTGCCAGGCAGCATCGTGTTTGCTCCAGCACCCAAGGTCAAGAGCACTACAGGAGGCTGAACCTCTGCACCTTATGCAATAGATGTCCCTTTGAGGGCCCTTAAATTTGTAGCAGATTAGGCTGCCGGTGAACCTCTCTGGCTTTACAGCCTCAAAATAACAATAATAAAATAATAATAATAATAAATTGCTTGCCACTGAATTTGTTGAGATTTGATGAGTATATTCCAGCATCCAATATTTGGACTGCTTTCTCTCTTATACGAGGATGATAATCTTAGTAAGCTTGTTTATGTCTGAATATTTGGGGACAGCAACAAAATTTCCACTGGTCTATAAGATAATACAGACAAAAAAATATAAATTCCACTTCATATATGAGCTCAGACAGTGGACAAGTCAATTGCTGAAGAGCTGAATAAGGGAATGTCATAGAACCTGTAAAAATGAGAAATCTGAGGGATTAAATTGTAATTAATTTCTTCCAGTATTTCTGGGCTTATAAAATCAGTTTTTAAAAAAAAACTTATTAAAATATCCGAACCCAGAAGCCTATAGTACAGTCTATTTAAGATCCCTTAGCATTGTACAGGAGTATTTTTATAAATGGCAGGTCTTAATTTGTTGAGTTTTTGATTAGTGATAGCTGAGCATGTACCTCTGTTTCATAACTTTAATGAAATATTGTATTTTATATATATAGATCTCCTGTGGTGTATATATTCTGCATAAAAATATTTTTAAACACACAAAATATTTTAAAACTTATGTACTATTCTTGGAAGGAATTCTGAGGTCTTGTGTTTCACTTAACTATTATGTTCAAGTAATTAACTTTTCTTTCTTCACTAGCAAAAAAAGATTCTACTGCCCACCCAAAAATAGAAGAAAATAGCCCATAGCAAATTAAATATTTAAAATTTTTCCATTTAAAATACTTTTTTCTAAGAAAGTACGTAATTTCTGAGGGGAAATATTTGGCTCATCCTTTAAGAGCAGGAGGAGCATTACTAATTGTTTCATGGTTTCAACATGCCTTTAGCTTAGAAAATGTTACCCCTTTTAATGAGGAGATGAGCACTGACAGGAATGGCAAAGCTCTTTCTGCCCCCCAAGGAAGCTGGATTTTCACCTTTTCCTTCTTGCCCAGCATTGTTCTGGGAGTCAGTGTTATAGCTGGAGCTGGTGCCCAGGTATTTCTGGCTCTATGTCCAAAGTGAAGACCCCTACACCACACGGTCTTCCTCTGTATGTTGTCTTCCTGAGCAGTCCCTGAAATCCCCAGCCAGGTAACACCCAGCTGAAGAATGCAGCCCTTCCTCATCTCCTGCTCGCTATTCCGGGCAGGGTGGAAGCGCGTGAGAAAAAGGCTGTGAGGCGACATCCCTAACACAGCCTGACACCTCTTCATCCTGCTATTGTGCTGGTTCCTCCAACATAGCTCAGAAACACCCTCCAGAAACTCAGTTTCTTCCCTAAAAATAGATGGTTGATTTTTAGCCTTCTGGAGCATCTTGGCAGAGAGCATGATCTAAGGGATCTAACAAGCAGCACAATAGCTGAACAGGGATTCTCCAGCCCCCCCACTGCTCTTGGATACAGTGTGCCAAGGGTGGTCCTGAGAAGGCTGTCCCCATCCCAGGACTCTTTCCACATCTACCAGAGCCTGCCTGCCCACAGGAACAACAGGTGGTCATACCCTGTAGAAAGATGGAGTGCACTGCACTGGTCCTTGTGTTCCTGTGAGCTGTTCCCCAATTTTCCCAATGCAGCTCAGCACCTTAGGCAGTTGCCTTTGATTGACCTTCACAATTTCACACACCAGCTGGTAACTCCACCTGCAAAACACTATGAAATACCTGCTGTTGCAACTATTGTCAGTGGCTTGCACTGGAAGTTTCTTTCCTTGCATCTAATAGTCAAAAATCTGTTTGTAAAGCTTCAAAATACAATTTGAGGCTATTTAGCTGCTTTGGCCTAATGTGCACTGTTGAGTTATAAGGTGTAGATATGCAAAGTGTAATTTAAATGCAAATGTAAATTGCTTTAAAGCCACAGGCTGGATCCTGAGGCTGAATGAGTGTCCATAAATTCAGAGTCATGAGCTGTTTGCTGGCAGCAGGAGAGCTGACTCATTTCAGAAAGACTGTGACCGAGTGGCTCTGTCAGAGCAGTGGCGTCTCCTGAAGGGCTGCAGGTCTCCCTGCAGGAGAAACTGGCTTCCATGATGTGCAGGTTGATGTCATTTGGTTACCTGGCCTTGCTTAACACAGCTCAGGCTGGTACCAGCAAGAATCATTTCAGCCAACAATGCAATGCAAGTTAAGGGCATGTTCCTTAGGAAAAGATGGTCGCACTGTGCTTCTCATCTGGAGACACCAGCAGCACATGCTGCTCTCCATAGACAGACCAATTAGCTCTGGTCTCAGCAGGGAGATGAAGGAATGCCTGCAGCTGTGACAGACATCAGTACAGGGCTGCAGCTCCTACTTTGGCTATTTTTTGTCACCAGTGGATTGGTCTTAAAGCAGCTTGCGTGGAGAGCAGGAAGCCCATAGCTGGGACAAGCAGGTTGCACTGCTTCCACCTCCTGGCTCCCCTTGCTGCCACAAATGGATCTGAAGTTCAGTTTCCAGATTAAATTTTCATGGGCTTTACCTTGTATCTATGTAACTCCACCTATTTTTCCTTTTTACATCACATCACCTTTTTTCCCCCAAATTCAGTCCAAAAAGCAGCAGGGATGGCAGGGATGTTCTCCTACTGATGAGAATAATTGTGACTGGACAGGAAAGTAAGGACATGTGTGAAAAGGAAAAGTAGAGTCCCCTAAACACATGGAGCAGAAAGTTCTGTTTACAGTAGGTTTGGCAGGGACATTGGTTTGCATTGCATCAGCAGCAGCACCAAGCAAAGTGGTAGCCTTGTGTTTCCAAAATGTTGAAATTCATAACTTTGCTTTCCATGCAAAAGTGACTTTTCCTTTCCATAATACATGGTCTCTGGTTCCCTCTATGGTGGCCCTGACCTCATGTGGGAAGTGAGTCATTCAGGGGAGCTGCTGGGCATATGTGCTCGAAGGGAACAGAGAAGCTTTGCAATTTTAGTTGAGTTCTCTGGTGAACTCAACTAAAATTACAAAGGTCCTGCTATTTCTGCTTCCCCTTACTCTTACTGATTCCACCCAGGTGCATTTCTGCTTTCTCTCCATCTCCTGTGCACATCCAGTATGGTCAGGATTTTTTCTTCTCTTCCCATGAGGCCAAATTGCATTTAATGTAATTACCTGGTAATGCAACCTTTTCTCTTCTGTGAATAGGAAGGTGGCTGAAAGATGTAGGCAACTAGCTAGAAGAGCCCAAAATACTTAAGTGCTTGGATCCAAACAAAAAGAAAAGCTTATCCTTTGATAAAGATGTTTTATCTGAAGCACAACATTAACAGCACCACAGTATTGCTATATCTTTGATTAATTTTAATCTATGCAATGAGTGCTTAGGGTAAGATAATGCAGGGAAAGGCGGGGTATAGCCTTGCTATACATAAATTTATTAGTTCCTCCCAAATTTCTTTACACTGAAGAAGTCAAAACTCTGGTCTCAATAACAGAAAAAGAACTGATTTTCTGTATGAAAAAGACCATAAACCAGGCTGTAAGAAATTGAGTTGGCCTTTTCACAGATGTCTGCTCAAACCAGCTGCACAACAGAAACGGATTTCAGGCAGTATCTGCCATCTATTAAAGCTGCAATTTTGCTTGCGTGTGTAATGCTCAACCATCTCGCACAGTCTGTCTAAGATTAGGGCAATGACTCTGCATGTGGCACCAAGGACAAACATCTTGCTTGTGACTTGGCAGGAGGACCTGGCAGTGCCGCAGCCACCGGAGCAGCCCAGGGTGGAGGGAGAGGGGGCCCCAGCAAGCGCCGGCGGAGAGGTGAGTGGTGCCACGGCCCCGCTGCCCCGGGCTCTCTGTGCCACACCTGGGCTCTTTCTGGTTTCCCCCTGGCAGAATCTCCCCCCTTGCCTCCTGTGGTTCTAGAACTGCCATGCAAGGAGCCCATCACTGTTCCCACTTTCCTGAGTTATTGGACAAAAACCTGAGCTCATCTGTTCTTGTTTTTGCTACTTCCTTATCTTGGGAATTTTCCATGAGCGACAGATGGACAAATTGCAAACTGCTGCCTGATTTGGGTTGATTTTGGGGTATAAATGTACATATAAAAGTTAATGCTGTCCTATGGTTCTGTCATCACATGGAATAGCTTTCTCCTGTTTGCAGCTATGCTTTAGAAAAGATTAAATAACAAGTTAGGTTTTTCAATAGATTTTTCTGTATTTAAATTAGTTAATCTAATTTTTTAACTGTTCTACCTGCAGTGTTCTTTTGACACTCTGGGCTAATTTCAGCTCTTGAACAAGGATGACTTTTTGTCCAACATGGACAACAGGGGCAGACGCTTCTCATGTGGTATTTCCTTTACTGTTTCAGTGTTAAGGCCTTTTTGTCTGCCCCTTCCACAAGTATTGCATGCACCCAAACCCCACAGTTTTCAGCCTTTCTGAAGCTTGGGCTGTTTTCGTGGTTCCCAAAGCTCCCAAAAGTCTCAGTTTGCACCTACTGCCCTCCTCCAGCCATCACCCTCCACTTTCAGTCCCCAGAAATGGGCCCCATAATCCCACTGGTTGCATGGCTGCACCAGTGCTGATGTCAGGCTGGGTGAGGCAGGAGCAGACCCAGGAGCACAAAGCAGGACACTCCTGCCAGTGGAGCCTGGCCCCACATTAGCCTGACTTCCACCATGTGTGAATTCACACCCTCGTTATACCCAGAGATCTGAGTTACAGCAGGAGTGTGTCTGGTTTCCAGAAGGAATGGATAATTCATTTATTTTCTGCATCACCTATGGTCCTTATTGTTTTCTAGCTGTTTATGGGGTTTTGTGTGGCAACTGTCAGCATTGATTTTTCTCCTATATTTATTTATATATGTTTTCCATCGGAAATATTTACCTGTTTTCTTACCTGTCTTCTCTCACAGGGTGAAATTGAAGGTGATCCATCAAGTTAGGGAATTCTTGCTGAAGAGACCATTCCAAGAGCATACATGGAAGTATTATTTGACACCACAACAGAAAAATCCCACTGTCAATAGACTAACTACATTCAGCTCTGTAGTCTTGCACTTGCCTCATAGACCAGTCGTACAATATATGTAAGCCAGACTCCTCTAATTGTAAGTAACGTGCAGGTGTGCACTGGGCTGTGTGTCTTTCCCAGCCTCCCTCCTGGCCTCCCAGTTGCTTTGTATATTTTGGTTGGATTCACAAATCTGTGTCTTGCATCCATATGCACCGGCACTTGGGATCTCTAGGCATTGTGGAAGTTTTTTTTTTTTAACTAATAAAAAGTGTTTGAACAAGTTTTTTGTCTTTTTGGTTTTGTTTGCATGTTTTAGATGTGGATCCTTCCAGACTGATGCATTCTTCCTGTAAAAGTGCAGTATTAGAATACTCAAAACTGTAAGGGCCTTAAATCATGTTGTAAGAGATGAAGAATCATGAAAAATTGTATTTCTGAAGACAGTACTGTAGGTAGGCTGGCTTTCTGTCCCTCAGGGCTGAAAAACAAATATTTCACTTTTAAATACTTGCCATGTTTAACAGAGAATGTGGGGGTGATATTGGATGAAAGGAGGCTTTTTAAAGGAATGTGAAAGTGATGTTGAGCTCAGTTTATTCTGTTTGCACCAGAACACTGTCCTGCCATCAGGATGTAACAAGCTGCCTGAAAGTAATTAAAGAAATGTGATGGGCACCAACCAACCTGATCAGAACTGCACTGCTGCTGGCAGGGACAGGCAGGGCTGCTGGGAAATGCCTGAGTGTGAGGGCAGGTGCCAAAGGAGAATCTCCTGGTGCACCACAAACACGGAGCTGGTATCAGTTACAGCACTCGGTCAGGCTGCAGATCTGCTGCTGAATGAGAGCAGCAGAGACCCTCCACATTCACCAGGTTAGAGAGCAGGAAAATGTTGCTCATTGCTGTAAATAATGAGCTAAGTTTAAAGCACAGTAGGTAGGGTATAAAAATGGGTTATTTTATTTACCTGCAGGAAGAGCACCCACGAATCCAGGAGAAGCCAGTGTAAACTGTTGAGATTTAAACTGCTTCAAAATCAGACCAACATTCTTCATTAAGCTGCTAAATGATGATGACTGGGGAAGGTATTACAGAAGAGACTTGCTGTGCCATGGAAACATCTAGCAAGTGTGCTGGCAGCCTCTCTCAGGCATAACAGCATGTGTAAAGCCTTGCCTTGCAGAGACCACAGGATTTCCACCCCAGTGGGTCTTTGATCTCAGCACAGAAAAGGAACAAAAGAGACCCAGCAGAGGTAACAAGGCCCCTCAAAGGAATGTGTTTCTGATATGTGCATACTGTTTTCTGATGTCCTGCAAGTATCTGCCAATTAAACAGAGTAACTAAAATTGAAGTCAAGGTAAGAGGACACAAAGAGATACTCATGCCCAGCAGCAGGAGGCTGGAGTCTATTCTCAGTGCTTGCTAGAGAGAGACAGAAGAACATTTTGCTCAAAAGCTTTGCTTTATGGGGATACAAACAAAAGTCTTTTGCAAAAAAAAAAAGGAGGCGAATACCTTCACTATGTAGGACGTGTGGGAGGCGGGAGTGGGCTGTAACTCAAAGGAGCAGTAAGCTGCTCCCCAAATGACCATCTCTCAAGCAGGCTTTGCCCCTGGTTCCAAGGGCTTAAACCAGGAGAGAATAGTAATTACTAAGCTAAGAATGCTGAGTGTGAGGGATGGACCACATCTCTGCCACACTGAGCCTGGGAGGGCAACATGCTACTCTCTGTGTTTCCTTCCCTGTGGGAGGGAAAGAGTTTTACCAGTATTTTCACACCTGTGTCTGGAACTGTGGGACTGAAAACACTGCTTGATTACCAAAAGTGTCCAAATGTTTCCTAAAGATCTGCCTCTGCACTTGCCTGCTCTCACGTGGGAGAGCACTGCTCTGGGCCCTGCACAAGTCTGTTCTAGTCCCATGGCAGTCAGAGCCCAGAGAGTGTTTATGCATCTTGCACAGGCAGTCCCAAGCCTTGGAGACAGACAGCAGGACATGCAGTTTCCTCCCTCATGAGTACCCTGTGTCAGTGAGCAGGAACAGGGTAGTGCTGTGCCCATGCAATGGCTCAGTGAGCCTCTGTTTCCTCCCTGTCCCTTCCTCAGACTGGCTGTCACCCAGCTGTGGGGAGCAGAAGCCAGAGGTCTGAGCCACAATTGTCAGAAGTAAGAAAGGTGAAGACTCGTTTCTTTTGAAGTAGAAGGGTCTTTCATTAAAGAGACAAAATATTGTCTATTAATTATTCAACTAAACTTTGTTCTACATCTGTTTGGTTCATTGAAAGGAAGTCTGTGCTTTCAATAAGTATTCAGAAAAGTGTAATGAGAGGTGATGGAAGGAAAGTGAAAAGTGGAATGACAGAGGAGATGTGTCAGAAACATCCCACAGAAGAAGATAATTTTCACTGTGGAAGTGCTGGACCCCTCTGCCCCAGGTAAGTGCTGAGAGAAGCAAACACTAGCAAAATCATTTTTTGCTGACAGGTCATGGTCTGGGCAATCAAGAATTTCTTTTACTCATCTCACCCTGTGAATTATTGAAGTGGACTTTGTTCATGTGATACCACTGTCACACAAGCTGTTAACTTAATCCCATTGTGATGAGACAGCACCCAGTGCCAGGCACATTGTGGCCACTGCCTGTCCCCAGTGACGACTCTGGGCACTTGCACTCTGACCTCTGAGGGGATCCAACGAGCCAGGAACAGCTGCTGCCAAGTGTTGCATCAACCTCACCACACAAGTGACCAACAAAGTGCTGAAAACCACTTTTTCCTCCTAGTAACAGCAAAACCTCCTTACCATGTAAAACTGCAGTTCAGCTTTATTGAGTGATTTGTTCTGACAGAGCTCACAGCCTTTGCAAGCTCCCCCCAGTTATGTCCTAGCCAAGGGCTGAAGGGCATGCAGGGCCTGATTTTTCAAAGATGTTTGTCTGGGATGAAGGAGAGGAAGCAGTGGCTCTCTACAGAATATCCCAAACAGCATTCCACTAATTTAAATGCAAATCAGGTAATAATACACTTAAAATCCCACTTCATTTGAAAGTCCTATTTTCGTGTCTGCATAATGCATGTCCTAAAACGGAATTCACAGAGCACCCAATTAAAAACTGAAGGGCTGTTTTTTTAATACTGTTCTCTATAAAATGACATTCTCGCCTCTTTAACACATTGAAACTCGGCTTAACTGTTTCATAAATACATCGAAACCCTATCAAATTACAAGAAGATACTCCATACTGTTAATAGCATAGCAGAAAAAGCTCAAATTAAAACTGCACTTTCTGAATATCAGACAAACCCCGGCCCACACAAGTTTGAAACAGCACAGGGTTTCTCTGTCAAACTTTGGAACTGCTTTTTTGCGTGGATCCCAGCATGCCAAGCAAATCTTAAAAATTTCATTGCATTTTGTTTCATGACATAAATATTACATCCCTTCCACACTAATGTCAGTCTCCTTTAGCAGCCATGAATGCTGAATACTGCACACTTTGTAAACTTCTGGGGTGATCTGTGTAGAACTTTTTAGCTCTGACACATCATTGCGTTCATCTTGTTGATGGTCACCACACCTATCTATAAATCCCAACCCTGGTAAAATTAAAATTTAAGAAAACCCAAATAAATTTCAATACTTCTTAATTAACCTCACTTGCCCATTTTCATGTGTAAAACATAAGCTCTAGCTCTGATTAATTACTTCTGACCTTCATGAGGTAATAGAGCAGAAGGGTTCATGCCGCTGATATATGAGAGGGTGCTCAAAGATGCCACAGAAGATGTGTGAAAGGAAAGGAAACCAGAACAATTTCTAATTTCCCTGGGGTGCTTTACATTTAACTCACAGTTGTTTGGGCTGCATATTTGGAATGGCCAACTATTTCCAGGGCCATGGGTTGTGGAGCACTCCTAGCACTTAAGGAATCAGTTTTGGGTTTCTTTCCCCCAAATACAAACAACTGCTCATTGCAAGCAACAGACAGTGAAGGTGCAGAATGTGGAGAAAAAGCCCGAGGGCTCAGACACAGAGAGGGGTGTCAGACATGTTATGTGTCAGAGGTGAGCAGACAGTGCTGCTGGAGGTGGTGATTTCTTCCAACTTTTGGTCCTGGCCAGTGTCAGTGATGCACCCTGGCATTACCAGGTGGAGTAACTTTTGGAATAGCCTGAAATTCCAGGGGCTCCTTGGTGAGTGGCTCTGCCCACACTGTGGTACCTGCCCCAGCTGACATTAACCAGGATTTCTACCTGCAGTCTCAGCAGATAGTGAGAGCTGAATGGAGCAAAAGTCCAAACTAACTTTCCACCCTTTCAAATCTTCATTTTTAAGGACTCTAATTAATATCTAACATCAGTTCAAAAGGCTTATTATTGTCTTCTAAAAAGTAATGTTAACTCACAGAGTGGATAAATATTATGCAACATATTCCGTTAATTTTCTGTTGTGGTTTTGTAACTCAGCCAGCCACCTGATGCACAGATTATTGGTCCCATCATATGGAATGACCACTATGCAAATGTCCCTCTTCCCTCTCCTCTGGGCTGCATTATAATGATCATGACATGCCAATTTGGACAAGAGTAATTTGCACACTTCTCTTTTTTTTTCAGTTTGGAATCAGGATAATGATATTAATACTAAGGATAAGATTATATTAGATAAGGAGTCATGATGCCATGCTGTCAGCAGTGTGGGTTTTGCTCAGGAATTCATGCTACCTAATGCTTTGAGCAGGAAGTAAAGCAAGCAGTGGCACAGATGAGACACCCATATTAAGTCCAAAATGCTGAACAGAGATTTCTACTTGGAAGAATAATAGTTGGAGCTGGGGAAATCTAGGTAGGTATTAGAGCAGAATTAGAGAGCAATATTTACCTGAACTGATTAGGAGTCTATAAAATATTGCTCTAATGTGGTGCATGTTTAATGCTTGATGTAAGCATTCTTCAGTTTTAAAAGCTCTCCCAAACTCCTGGTGTCCCTTTCAGGCAGACTATTCCAGCCAGCACCTGCAGGGCCCTTGCACTGAAATCCCAGCAGTGGAAACAAGCTGGGAGGGCATCTGGAAGGCATCTGCTGCTGAAGCCTGGGCACATCTCTTGAGCTGTGACAAGCTGCCTTGTCACTTGTCACAGTGGGTTCCAGAGAGCTTCTTCCTTCCTTTCACTAACACTCCACACAAAAGTTAATCTACCTGACTAATGGGCTGAGAACAGCTGAAATCCGTTCTCAGGTTTGGACAAGAAAAATAAGTAGGTCTCTGTTAGTGATTTGGTTCAAAAAATGCCAGAGTCCCAGAATACTGGGTGTCTTTTTATCTGAGTTGTTGCAAATTCAAGTAAGAAAATCATTCCAGGAAAGAAATCAGCAAGAAATTTTAAAAGATACCTGCTGTGAATATATAATTAAAAGTCTAACTGACCCATTGAAGGGGAGAGAGGATTGCTATTTGAAATAACAAAGGAGTGGTGCAAAAGTTGACAAGAGCTCTCTGAAATGACAGGCGGAATAGGAGCGGCAGGGGAATGCTTGGAACCTTGTTTTCTGTGACTCTTCCTCACTTGGGTACTAATGAAGTCCTAAACTTATGAGAACTGTCAGTGCCCATCCTAGTTCATCTGTGGCATCTTGTTCTCATGCCCATTTACCAACACAAATCTTTACTCAGGAAGAAAAATATGGGTATGAGTGTGGACATCTGAACAGAGACACTTTGTACCCCGGAAGATGGCAACGAGGAACCCAAACCCCACAAAACTGGAGAGCCATTTGGCTTCTGACTCTGCCAATAGTTTACTTGTACAAAGTTCCTTTGTACTGGGGATTGGTGGCAGGAAGTATAAACTCTAAAGGCTAGTGGAAACCTGGGAAATGCCAGAGGTTAAAGCCAGAAACTTTTATTAATGTGGTGATGCTAGGAAGGGAAGAGAGTTTAAACATAATTTCTGAACTAAAAGAATCTTACCACAAAGCCACAGTAGGAAAATGTGGGTTTGCTAATTCAGCTTCTTTTTGTTTCCTTTCTCCTGAGAGCTGCTAGTGCTGGCACTGGTTACCTGCCTTACCCAGGCAAGGCCTTCTGTGATGATGGGATTTGCAATCCACCTTGAGCAGGCAACTGGAAAGATGACCAGGTTAGCAGTTTCTTATAAAAATACACATAAAGCACAACTCTCATCACCTAACATTATCCCACCTGGTGAGAAAAGAGGGTTGTGATTAAAACTTCTAAGAACAGAAACAAGTTTGGGCTGGTTTCTGTTCTCATGAGGGTCTGCTCAGGGACTGAAGGAAGGAGAAGGAAGTCAGCCCAGCAGGGACCAAAGCTGGCCATGCCCACTCACTGCACTTCAGTAGTTTTCCAGCACTCTGTAAAGCTCAGTTCAGTGGCTTTCCTCTGCCTGTGATGGTGGAACAGGTTTTTTTGCAGTTTTGGTTAAAAAAACAAACGGCACAAATTAACAAACAAAGACAGTGCGATGGAACAAAAATCTCAATCTGGGCACACCCTCTCATCAGGGAGGGTCAATAAACAGCTTTTCTCTATTTTCAGCTCTTATTCTTCACATTCGAACTCCACCCATTGTACTAGTCACCCCCAAAAGAATCAGCAGGTCTCCTGGCAGGTGTATAAAACCAGAACAAGTCAGGACACTATCACACAGTGTGCTATACCTCACCAGGTGCTCAGTTTTATCAAAGGAGCAGACTTTTAACAGGTTTCAGAAGCCATAATGTCGAGTAAAAGCTTCCAAGGACTGAAGGAACAAGCTGAAGGTGCAGCAAAAGATGCTGGTAAGAAAGATTAAATATTGTTGTATATTTGGAGGGGGGTTTAGTTGTTAAATACCACAAGCTGTAACTGCATTGGTGCTAGTAGGACACAGCTTCCTCTTTTTTCTTCACTTTGCAAGTTTTGGCCATCCCCTGGAGAAGACCACAGTCCAGCCTGGCTCTCCAAGCTGCCTCAACCCATTCACCCACTTCTCCCCCTGTGGCTCCTGAGCATTGTCCAGCTCTTATCACCCTCCAAAATGTTAAAGTTAATATTTTTAGAGCAGTGAACCTTTTTTTGGTGATTTCAACCTTCTATATTTAGCATTTGCATTGCTCAGGGTGGTCTTTTCTCATGCTCTGTGGTGCTTTTTAATCAGCTCTCCTTTCAGTAAATTGGAATTAAGCTTTGATTAACATTTGCCATTTGGCCTGTCAGTACCTTCTGGTAATGTAACTACACAGATTGCAATGGATAGTTTGTAATGTACAGGACATGTTTCTGTTGTGTTCTTCAGCAGTAATCACCAGACTGCAGGGTTTAAAAAACCCTATATGCACATTTCTGTCATAGCAATGCCCATGTTGTAAGGCCGAGCACTGTTGTCATTAGCACTGGGCACTGGAAACCAACTTTTCAATGCAAAGCATAAAAGCTTTTCCTTCAAATGAAAAATTGGAAAATGTGCACAGCTTTTTATAGTTTATTCCCTACTGTGTTTGCCTGCTGCTCTTTTGTGGTAGCGTACAATTTGATCAGATATGCTTCTGGATTCTGATCCTGCAAACACTTCCTTGTATAGCTGAAATATATGAGTAACATCATTGATTATACTGAAGTTACAGAAAGTTTCCATTCTGGGACAAATGTGTAGTAGCCCCACAAACATGACAAAACCCCTTTCTGAAAAACAGTCTTTCCTGCATCCTGAATATATTCCTGCCACTGAGGGGGCATTTTGATGTTTCAAAAACTATCAGCCATCTTGCAATCACAAGGCATCTCATTTTTTTTAATGTTTCATATTCTGGAGTGGATCTGTTATGTTTCTACTTTCTGCTCTTTTTCTATTCATATTTTGTTTGTAAAACTCTCCTTTCTCCTGTCTAGCTCTGTTTAATGCACTTGCTTCCGTTTTAGAACAGGCCCTATTCCCAAATGGCCCATAGGGAAAATGCACATTAGATGGCCATCCTACCTCAAGCATAATAAGATAGAAAAATCAATAAAAGCAAGCGTAGTGTTAAATAAGCAGCTTGCAGCTCAATGTCATCATTCCAACTCACTGCTAATCTTTCCTTATCTCCTGCTTATCTGCCATTGATTTGCTCAGCTGACCGTAGGTGCCAGGTGAGTGCTAATCTCAGAGCAAGCTGCTGAGGCAGCACACATGCCCAGGGTGCCCTGCGAAGGGCACAGCCTCAGCCTGCTCTGCACCAGCCACTTGGCAGGGGCACAGCCTGCTGCAGGCGTGCAGAAAGCTGACTGACGTGCGGAATTCCGGTAACCAGGAACGCCAACAGCTGGAAAGGATTTTGATTTTGTTTTACCTTTATTACAGCAAACACATTGGGACAGGCCACTCAGGATGCAGTCAACCAGATTACAGATGCAAGCCAGAAAGGTAGGAGCAATGACGCTCAAATCAAGACGGAGCAGCTCAACACAAGCCAGAAGCGGCCAGTGCTCATTCTCTTCTGTCCCACAGGTGTTCCCAGCCTGAAAGTCCTTGGTTTCAGTGACCACTTTATATAACCTTTAACATTTTATAACAACTTTAATGATTTTATAACAACCTTTATAAATCTCACAAGAGGATTTCAGGATCTGTTGCTTAGTAGCTCCACACATGTACTGGCAGATTGTAGCTGACAGTCCCTGGCCACCAAGGCTCACACAGAGCATTCAGACATTGGCTTCCTATTTAGATAACTTGTGGGGACAGCTCTTCTTCCTAGAGGATTAAGTAACCCTATATTACATCTTGCTCCCCAGCCCTAAGGGCAGGGGTCTGTCCACGTCCAGTCCCACAGGGGATCCCAGCACCTGCTAGGGCAACAGCTGGGATTGAACATAACTGATCCTGCAGGTGAAAAGGTACTGTCTAGAAAGTGTTGGCATCTTGCAGCTGGGCACTGGGAACAAGTTAAATTAAAAATTAGGCTGATTTAAAAAAAAATAATTTAATAATATTCTAATTATGAGGGGTGAATTAGCAATTTTGGGTATAAAATATTTCATGAAAGCCAAAATGCACTGGCAGTATCCCCTTAGAGCTGACACCTTCCACAGCTCCATGGATGTGACAAGAAGGACAGGATTGGGCACTGTTGATGTTAGATGAGGAGGCAGCAAAATGTCCACAATCTTTTTTGGAGATATATCACTCCTTTTTTGTGGTCTAATCATTTTCACACCTCTCCTCTATCATAAGTATTAAACCATGTTGCATGTTTCCAACTTTCTGCTTATCTTTTTCCCTCTCTTGCAGCTTTTGACAAGGCTTCCAAGACAGCACAAGATGGAGTAGAAAAAGTGGCTGGACAGGCTGCAGAAGCAATGTCTGGCTTTGGGAAAAAATGTGGATTTAAAAAATGATGCTAATTCAAGTCAACAGTACTGCTTGTATAAATCTCTCTTTGGTCTGCTATTACCTACTTCCTTGTGTAGAAAAATGAAAGCTGTTTGATATCTGGATAATTTCATTCTCTTCAAATATAAATTTTTAAGGCAGAAGGTCCCTTCATCCTTTACATAGAAAAAATACATCTTTAAGTATGTCTGCTTACAATTATCAACATGGCTCAAAAGGTTTCAGCAATGCTGTTGCCCTGCTCTTACAACAGCTCAGTGATTATTGCCACATTTGCTGAGTGTATTTACAAAGCCAGTGAAACTGTTCATAATTAGTACACCAGAACAGTCATGTGATGAAACTGAGTCTTCTTCCAATAATCAAAAATTAAGCTGGGGTTATATTTCTTGTCAGTTGTTTATTCCAATCCTCTGCATTTTTAGATTAAGATAAATAAAAGTACTGTAAGATTTCCACTACTCAGATAATCTTGTTATTTAATCTCATTATTTTGCTGGGGCTTTCAGTGAAGGTTTGCACAGTGCCTTGCTAATCTCTTTTGCTCTCTGATTCGAAGCCCTGTGAGGTTGCTGTAAGGGAGGGGAGCACTGAACCCTTCTGCAGTCTGGCAGACAGATGGAAACCAACAGCCCCGCACTGCAGAGGAGCCCTGTGGTGTCTGTGAGTGACAACCCGTGGTGTTGTGGTGTCCAACCCCTTCTCCTTTCTCCTACATGTCTGGTGCCCATCTAAATGTCTTGTTTCCATTATCCACACCACATCTCCTGTTAAATCTCCTGGGGACAAACACCAGCATCTTCACCCCAGTGCTCACTTGGGGCACTGCTGAAGCTGTGGCAGCACTGAGGTGTGAGAGGTCCCTGGGGATGCTCTGCTCTCGCTCCAGCCACGCCTGAGCTGCGGTTTGTGTGCAGTTTGTGGGGGTGCTTCGAGCCAGCCCCAGCCAGCCATGGCCTGTGCAGGGACAGAGCCGTTGCCACACAGGCAAAGGGGCAATCTTCTTGCCTAGGAGATGGAAATATTTATTTGAGATTGCTGCTTGCTGGGCAATCAGAGACTGTGCAGCCAGACAGGATGCCCTCTTAGTGCTGCCTCTGTCAACAGAAGGCACTAATACCCACTTATTCACAGTAAGTGCTCTTACCTCGGCCTCAAGCTGTTTCTCATTGCTAGGCAATATTTCCTTTCTTTTTTTTCCCTTTTTTTTTCTCTCTTGCTTTGAAGCCTTACCAGCCTGTTTCAGTAAGAATCTAATTTGTGTCTTACAAAAGAAAACCAAAGCATGACCAAAGCCATCTGGCTGCAATGAAATAGGGCGGTCCAGGCCTGTTTGAGGTATCAGAGTCTTGCACCTCTTGACCAAGAGCTGTGGTTGTCCAGGGCTTTTTGGAAGCCAATCTTTGGGAATTTGGTCCAAGGGGAGACTGGCTCATTGCTGAACCCAAAGACCACCCTTGCCTGCAATCTGCACAAGGACTGCAGCCTTTACAGGACCTTCTAAGTAACAGACCATCTGTGAGTAAACATAGCCCAGGGCTTTGCACAGTGCAATGCCCTATGCAATGGCTCCTGTCATTTAAAGCTTTAAAAGCCTAAATATTTACCCAATTACAAGCGCACAGAAAAAGCATTAGACTATTGCACTCTCGGTTACTGGGCAACCCCCAAGAGTACTTTATTATTTAGTACTTTTCATGGTTACCACCCTGATGGTGAAATCTTCAGAGACCAAACTCTTTAGGCTCAGCATTTCAGACACCAATGCTGTGTTTGTGTGTGATTGTGACCCATACACCACTCTCCATCACACCTTTTTTTTTCTGCCTGCAAATCACTTAAATATTATAAAATAATTTGTACACTTGCAGGTATTTTCACCAGTAAAACCTGTTATCCCCTTGCATGACAAACACTGTTCCTCCTGCTGGGTTCATGGGGAATGCAGCCCTGACTCCTGGTGTGCAGTTTTATATCCCTTTATTCCAGTTGTCTTCAGTGTAACTACACAGTTGTCAGTTCCCACTGCTCTGGCCCAGTGTTGGCAGCAGCACTGGCAGGGTAGGGACTGGACAGCCTGGCTGGAGGGACTACTGGAGGTCACCCACTGAGTTAAGAGAGGAGAAATCACTTTATGCATCCCTCCAGGGATCACCCAGAGGCAGTTCCTGACTCCTGCTCCCCGGTGCAGGGATGCCCTTGTTGCTTCAGGAGCCTGATCAGAGTATTTCACATATTTTGTCCCGAGGGTGCTCGCTGTGCCATGGGCACCCATGAGTCTGAGTCACTTGCTGGCAAGTGTTTTCAGGTCTAAACTTAAGCACTTTGCTCCACAAGTAAGGTCCCTGCCTTAGTCACAGTGCTCTTTGGTCTGGAAGTATTTGAGGCTCTCTCTCGCTTGTGCATCACACAGGAACCCATGACCCAACGCAGGATTGCATCCTCCTCTCCCAGCTGAAGCCTCCAGATGTTCTGTAAAAGTAAAGCAGACATCTCTAGAGCTCCTAGCAGCTCCTGTGCCATCAGCCCCAGACATGTGAAGATACCTAACACCAGTGTTCTCAAACTTCCTTATATTTGGTGCTGGGTATGCCTGCAGCTGCCTGAGCTACGAAATGCTGAGCAAAGGAGATTCGTGTTTCAACCTGGCTGGGCTGCCCAGCCAGAGCACCTCTGCTCCATGCCCCACTCCAACGCTCCAGAGACCTTCCCAGGGTGGCTGAGGGGCAAACAGCCCTCCCCATCTCCTCTTCACAGCTCAACTGGCCAGGGGCGTGGGGGGGGGCACAGATTTTACCAGATTTTTATCCTCTTTTCGGGTGAATACTGTGATTAGTGGTCTAAAGGTTATCAAGAATCCAAGCTCTCTGGAACCTGTCTTTGCAGCTGTAGTTTCCTGTCATGTGCAAACTAAGATCAAGAAACCTGGAGATGAATAAACTGTTGGTGTGTTGGGTGCTGTTGCCCATGTGCCACTGGGATGTCCCAAAGTTGGAGCTGCTGTGCAGGCTCCACGTTCTGCCTGGATTATGACATTTCATCCTCAAACAATCAGGTGGCCCCACCCAGCCTCTCTCCTGCCCAGAGAGGAGCAGCAGCAGCAGTGGGCAGCAATAGGACACATGGCAAACTGGGCCACTCTTGGCACCACCTCCCAGGTAACCACGATTGCTGGATTAGCAATGTTGGAGAGGGTATCCCAGCCACTCCTTGAAGTCTCTGGTTATGAACAACGTTGCCCAGCTCCCTTTTGGGGCTGTCGGCACTGTCTGCCCCCAGGCCCATGGCAGCACTGGGGTTTCCTGCCTATAGGACAACTTGACTTTCATGTTCCTTTCACATTCGAAGTTCATTTCCCACCAATCACACAGGTGGACCCACTCAAAACCCCACAAGGTTTAGCAAATCAGGGCCTTTCCCCAAAACTTGCTGCACCTGGGCTGGTGCTGCCTGGCTGTGCTGGGTGTAGGCTTTAAAGCACCTGGGTGTATGGGAGGCTTTAAAGGGGCTGTGAGAGGATTCCCGGGGGAGCTGCTGGCTGCAGGCATGGTGGGCAGGTAGGACCCGGGCATGCGAGGCGGCGGTGCTGCGAGGGAGGCAGGGAGGGAGGGTGAGTGTGTGTTGGTGTTGTGGGTGCTGCGGTTGAGCCTGGGCGCTGAGGGCCCTGCAGCCCGTGCCTGTGGCCAAGGCGCTGGGCTTTGTCTCCGCTCTGCAGCTCGGCGTGTCTGCCCATGCCGGCTGGTGGCTGAGCTCCGGCAGTGTTTGTGTTTGTGCCTCCAACCCCCGCGTTCGGTTCTGCCCCGGCATTGCTGGCCCTCGGCGCTGTCCCGGCTCGGCTTGGCCAGGGTCGGGCCGCCCACAGGACGAGCCGTGCGGGGGCGGCAAAGCCAGGCCCGCTCTCGGCAGCCCCCGCGCAGGAACGAGCCGAGCTCCTCGGGACGTGTCCCCGTGCTGGGGACGGTGAGGGGCCAGCAGAGCAGGAGTGGCGGCTGCGGTGCCCGGGCTCCATGACAGGAGCTGTGGAGCTGGGGAATGCAGGTACAGAGGCGTGTTCCTGCGATGGCAGAAACCGTGACAGGGTGCAACCTCATGTCAGTCTAATGTGTGCGTGGTCAGTGGACTCGTGCCTGCAGGAACTGCAGCTCCTCATTGGTTTTCCAGGGCTTTGGTCGATATGAAGTGAGAGAAAATGGGTCCTTTTTGTATTTGAAAAGCGGGGTATATTTTAATGCTGTGTATTTTCACTCTGTGAGGTAAACATCACCTTTACCTGTGTGTAGGCAGTGTTGTGATGGCATGTACTCTCTCCTCTCCCGTGTTACAATTCAATACGTACCTGCAGTGTGTCGGTGTAATGTAAATAGGGTTGGTTCTGTAATTTTATTTCTGCATTGATGTTCACTGGAAAGCCAGTGCTGGTGCTGTACCAGTTCACACACATGGAAGTTGTTCATGAACTAATGTGCCTTTCAAAAAAAAAAAAGCTGTATTTGTGGTACTGGAGTGCATGAGAGTGGTGGGAACCATTCTTCACTTTGGAATTAGGATAGGATGAGGAGCGGTATTTCCAGTGATAATGTAAACACACCTCAGCTGATACACAAACCTGTTGCTGACTCTGAGTCTTGCTGTCTTCACACATCTCTCTGCTGTCAGTAACTGGAGCAGCAGCAGGACAGGACTAGGAAATTGCAATTTCCTGTGAACAAGGCTGGCTGTGGGTACGTGAGGATGTCACAGGGAACAATGTGTACGTTTTACTGCTTGGCTGCTGTGCAGAGAATTTCCACTGGTCAGATACTGGTCTGAGTTAGCTGAAATATTTCTGCGTTTGTTTTCTTTTTTCCTGCATTGCAGGTCAGTTTTGAACTTTGTCAACAACCCTCAACTTGATGTCAGTTTAAAACCAATATTGTTAATTCCCTTCTATTTTTTTTGTGAGCATATTCTGGTAGAACTTGCTTTCAGATATGGTGAATAATACTTTCCCTGCTGTCAGAAGATAAAATGAGGAAGGGAACCCCCTCTCTACCCTCAGTAACTCTATAGCCTATTTAATTGATATAAAGTAGGACTTTGTGGTCTGTAAAAAAACCTGCAGTGGTGGGAAGAAAATGGAGCTTTTACTGTACTGCTGGAAAGGGACATTTCAGAGGAGCTGTTGTTCATGAAGTGCCATGCCTGGCATCAAGAGATGTATTCCTGGAGCCTGCTGTGGTGGCAGCTGTAGGATACAGAACAGCTTGATAACTAAACCCTTCTTCTGAGGTAGATTATGCATTTTCACCCTGTTTTCAGCAATAATTATTTGATCAACAGAGTGAAACCCTCTGTCCTATGTGAAAGGGCACAACAGTAGTCCTGCTGGAAAGCTAGTGATCCCAGAAAAAAGTAAGCTTAGTGTTTTGGAGTGAGATCAGCTCCTGTGTGGCTGGACAACATAAAGGTGCCCTGTGAGAGGAACCAGGGTGCTGTGGGGGCCACATGCTCAGTAGTCTGCATCCTGCACATCCCATTGGCTACAGCTGGGGGGACAAGGCTGGGTAGCTCAGCTTTTTTGGCAGCTGGAATGAGCCTGCCTGAACCCCACCAGCTGTTGCTGATGCCTGAGACTGGAGGCTGTGCTGGGTCCTGCAAAGTGTTTGCTGTGGGGGCAGTGGGGAAGGACACAAACCTACTCTCCTGAGCCAGACCTTGGAAATAAGAGGTTAAAATATTAATTATGATACACCACAAAATTATGAGCCTTGTCTAACACAACAAAGATTTCATCAGACACTTTAGAACGCAGGGTTAGTGCCTCCCATTTCTTTTTATAACCATGAATTTGAAGTCCCACTGGGGATCAAAAGAATGTGGGCAAGAATCATCTGAAACTGGATACTTTTCTATGTAAGGTTTTGAAATGACAGAGTTGATTTAAGCAATTCTTCAGCGGAGTGTTTCATAATGCAGTGTTTTTCTGCCTGGTTCACGACGGGCTGTGCCAGGCTGCATATCCCCCTGCGGCACTGGAGCCTTTGCTCAGGACAGCTGTGGCATGCACACTGTTTACCAACTCCCCGATATGGGAAAAACAAAGCTTTCATTCCTGGGCTATGGAAAACTTCTGCTGATGAATCCACGCCCTCTCTCCAGGGAGGAAATCATAACAAACATTAATGTCTCTTCACCCTTTTATGCCTGGTATATTAATCACCCAACAAGGGCTCATGACTTTTCCCTGTTCCACTTTGCATTTGCCCTCTAACTACTGGGAGGAGTCCTGCTTTGTCTATAAAAAGCTGCACTTTGCCAAACAGTGTAACAGAACCAAACTTAGGGATTCGCTCGCCCATCTCATCTGGGGAGAGAGGACTGAGTGCAGCCATGTTCGGGATTGGGAAGAAGCTCGCTGAGGACGCTGTGCAACAAGCTGGAAGTGCTGCACAGGCCGCAGGTAAATACAAATTGCTGCTTTCCCTCCTCCTGTGCCTTGGGTGTTAAAGTATTTGCTCTGTTCCTGCCCCTGCTGCTGGGAGCAAATCTGTCCCCTGGGCATGAACGCTATAGATGTTGCCCTCAAGGGTGAGGTCAGCACATCCTGTAATCTCCAAGCCCTCTAACACTATAGTAAGTGAAGGTCTGATATTAACTACTGGGTTTCCAACAACTTTTCCTATTCTGGCTCATGGTGTGTGGGTGCCTAGATGATGCACTGATGACAGGACAGCAGAAAGCTGAGAGCGGGGGCGAGGTTGCTTATTTAGGGCTTTGCTTCCTAATATGACCAGCCCTGACAAATATGAGTCCCTAGCAGCACAGTGTACCAGCTCTGAGGGCTCTGATCTGCTCGGTGCTGCCCTGAGAGGTGCAGTTAAGTGCCCTTAATATCCGTGCTCCAGCCCTGCCAGCACCACAGCCACACATCCCACCAAGAGCACAAGTGCAGCTGCAGGGGCTCAGGGCATGAACCAAGTTCACTCCTGCAGAGAGTTTTGCTGAACTGGTCCTGAAGTTAAATAACAATTGTTAGTGGAGCTTTAACATGGAGACCTGCCCTGCTGAGATTCCTGAAGTGTTTGTGCTTAGTATGTGAGCACTGGAAACTGTTTCGTATTTCTTTACACGACATTTAGGTAAACCCTTGAAGACAGTTATTTTGCCTGTGACTTCAAATGCTGTAGAAATATTACTTTTGGGCTATGTGTCCCATGAAGCCAAGTGGGAAGCCTGCTACGTATTTACCATGACTTGGTTCATTTTGCTAGGAAGATGAAGGATGAACAATCCCACAGCCACCTTCTTTTCCAAAGAATTTGGATTTATTCTTAATTCAGCTATTTTTATGCTGAAGCACGAAAGAAAAACACCAGGATGTGGGCAATTGGAAGAGAATCATCAATTTTTCAAATGAAGATTTTTTTTTTCTGATTTTGCCATAGAGTAGTCCTAGAAATGCATATTTTGTGGCAGCTTTTTGATGTTACTAACTTCTTTAACATTCGGGAAACATCTACTGTTGCCTATGCTGGAAGACAATATGGATGTTTTAAAAGGGACATTTGTCATCTTCAGAGGAGCTGAGTACTAATCTCAATCAGCTGATGGAACTAAGTGTTTAGGAGTCAACAAACTCGAAGAGCAAAGTTTATAAATAGTAGCTGCAGTCCTTCCCACTCTGTCCCAAGCACTTGAAGCTGAACCAGCTCTTTGGATATCATCTGTCTGAAACTCTTTGCCTGAATCTTCCCAGCAAGTCCCGCACTGCAGCATGGCTCTTCCAGCTGGAGTTGGAATCTGGAACAACAGAGGGGGTCCCAGGCACTGGCCTGACTTTGGCCACTTTTGTGCAATCTGCACATACCTTGATGTCAGGCAATAAATACACATTTATTAGCTAATTACACATACTGCCCTGACTGGAAGGATTCTAGAGGTACCCTTTAACCTCCATTTAAATGAAAATAAAGGGGGATTAATGCCAGATTTCAAGTAAAAAAAGACTGTCTAACTGGTGGTTTTGCAAGTATTAATTACCTTGTTTCTGAACTACTTCTGTTGTGCCTGCACGTGCCCCAAAGGCACAGTCCCATGAGCCATTGCCAAGTACAGAGTGGCACAACTGGGCTTTGCAAGTACCTAAAATTAGCACCTATCCCATGGGTCCTGAAAGGAGTAATGAACTTGGATGTAACCCAAGACTGCTACGGGAAGCAGTTTCCTCAGCTGCACCTTAAAGAGCAGTGAACGTGATCCACATTAGAAAACTGTAGCAAAAGATGGCATGTAATGATAATTAGCATGTCTTTCAAGCAGTAAAAAATGTCCTACAAGCTCAAGGTGAAATA
This sequence comes from Leptocoma aspasia, assembly GCA_013399835.1. Lineage (NCBI taxonomy): Eukaryota > Metazoa > Chordata > Aves > Passeriformes > Nectariniidae > Leptocoma > Leptocoma aspasia. Next base: position 3,879,868 of record VXAX01003556.1, read on the forward strand.
AGTCACTGGTTTTTACAAGATGCTTTATAAAACCACTGTTGAAGAGACATTCAATGCAAGCCTGGAGACCTTTGAAGTTTCAGACGCTCCCAGTCCAATTAAATGTCTTTCTTTCCTCACCTCAGCATTTCTCCCTCCTGCCACCTCCATGAAGCATGTCTTGCTCAGTCAGCCACCCCCTCAGTACCTGTTGTGCAGAACACATCGGTGGTGTTTTTTAAAAAGAAGTACTTGAAGCCAGGGGTAATAAAATAAATACAGGTCTAATGCAAGGCTATTTGCCAAAAACTTCTGACTCTTGTAAGCAAGACTTTCCTGATCATAACTTTTGGAAGCTGATCATCCAAATATTTACCACTATTTTCTAGGCTGCAGGCCTTTAAGACAATACCTTCTCTTGCTTTTCATTTTTCAGTATGTCTCTTCTATTGAACTTTTCCATGCCTTTAAAACTACTCTGGTCTCTTAGAGAGTACGTTTTCTTGGGTACAAGAGAAAGGATGTAATCTTTCTAATCACTAGATTTTTGATGTGCTGCTCATACAGTATGCCAGTTCAGAGAGTGAGCACCAGCTATGCAGTTGGTAAAAGACTCTTTACCAATGAAACTGCTCTCACTAGATCCTAGCTAGCCTAAGTAAAAGGAAGGTTTCATTGCACCTAATTCTCTACTAGGGTTTGTTTCTTGACAGTCCAGGTGCCCCACATTAACATCCATAATCTTCATCTTTACAAAGATATATGGATACTGAGGGGAACTGCAAGCATAATCCTAATAGCACCTCTACCACCAGATCAGGATGCCCATCCTTATGGAATAATTATTCATCTTCTAGCCCTGAAACATTTAGGGAACTCTTTGAAAATGTGTTGAAATTAGGGGAAGGGTAAATTGACATTTTTTTTCATGCTTAATTGACTTTTTTTTCTCCGAACTGCAGTTGACACGGTGAACCAGACTGTGCAGCAAGCAGCGGAACAGGCTAAGAATGCTGGTCAGAAAGGTACGGAAATATTTGTGTTTATTTCAAAACATAATGAGAGTGAAATCCCAGACAGGGCCCCCAACCCTGCCTTGCTCTTAGTCCCACACCTGGTGGGAAAGGGGAAACTATTGGAATGATGCTACAGTTACCTTTGTTTTTTCTCTTTTAAAAGCTCTTGATGAAGTCTACAAAGTTGCTGAAACTGGTGAAAAAGCTGTAAAAAATGTAGCAAACCAAGCAACTTCATGGGGCAAAAGCTTTGGACAATAAAGACCAAAATGTATTACCACTGAAATTTTTGTAAACAAGTTCTACTACATATACTCTTAAATAAAGACAATACTTATACTCTGCCTGGCTTGCATGTATTCCTTTTGTTACACGTATAAAAACACATTTACAATTACTGGTCTAGAAAGACTGGATTACTGCACAGAAGAGCAGGCAGCTAGAGCTATTCCAAGCTACTAATGCAAAGATGCTTTTTGGTTTTTTTTGTTTTGTTTTGTTTTGTTTTTNTTTTTTGTGAGGTAAGGGCAGGCTTACAGTGGGCAGCATGTAAAGTCAAGCACTTGAGAGCTGGTCTCCCATTTTGTCACTGATCCTAAATTCTGATTTTGTGTGTGTGTACAAGTCTCACAAGCTGAGCACTCAACAGCCCTCTCCAGACAAGGTAAGAATCTCTGTGCCTCTCTGCCTGTGTTTGTTCTTCTGATCTCATTGGTAAAATTACAGTTAGCTCTTGTGTTGAGGAAGGCTCAAGTGTGTTGAGGTGTATGTGACCACTGTACAGCAGCACTGTGACACTCGGCGCCAATGCAGGAGGCAGCACTGCTGCCAGCAGGGCCCTTGGCTGCAGCACCTGCTTGGTGCTGAGCTGGGTCACTGGGGCCACCCCAGCAGCTCTGCACAGCACAGGCACGATGGGCAGTGCAGCCACTGTGCCACAGAGGAGGCACTGACCATGTAGGTTTAACAGACAAGGCTCCTCTTAAACCCACGCAGGGACAGCAGCTGAAAGAATCAGAACCAGGTAATTTTGAGTAACTCATCAAGAACCAGAAAAAAATCCTCAAAAGCCAGGAACATATATGCATATGAACTCAGAATAAGATCTTAGAATCTGATACTACAGACTTCTTAACTAGTAACAGATTAATTTAGAGGTTACTTACCCAGCATCTTGAAATCATAGCAAGAATTTCCATTGCTTTGACATTCTTCCTGATGGTGACAGTTGCCATCAATGAAAGAGATGTAGTAGAGTTCTTTGCTGGGATAAAAAAAATATTGTTCTGCTTGCTCTTCTGTATAATAGAAACATTTTGCACTTAGTAGTTTGCAGGTGACATGTGACCCTGAAGACTCTGGTTGTCATCCTTATGTGATTCACTTGCAGCTTTAGAGTACGTGCTGAGCTGCTATTCAACACAAACTAAGTACCTAAGCAGCATTAAGTGCTGAATGAGAGCTTACAAACACCTGGTAAGGATGTGCTTTGCTCTATGTGTGGTCCACAGCAGTTACAAATCTGTGTTCAGATCTAACTTCAGGTCCTGACTGGCTCCTTGCCGAACAGTACAGCAAGTTTCTTAGTAAATGTCTAGTGGCATGTAAGTGAATACAAGCAGTGATAAGGTTATTAGCTGGCAGATAAGACGTGTGTGTGTGTACATTATATGTAAGGATGGTCCAACACCTAACTGAAGTTACAGTTTTAGTAAAAAACCCCTAGTATTTATAACATGCATCCCAGAGAGTGAGTGCTTTCTTCAGCTGTGGCTTGGGCTGGGAGAAGGCTAGAGCTGCTTTGTACCCAAACCTCTAAAACCACATTAACTCATAGTAACTGTACAAAATTTTGCTACTTTCTTCTCTCTGTTGTTGTTGCTGGGTGTTGAGAGGTACGTGTACAAAATGTGATCACATTAGGAGTGAGGCCAACAATGCTCAGAACTGGTGTGAGATTATTTCAGAGCAGGCTATCACAAGAAGTCTGGGATCGCTGATAAGGATTTGGTTCTTGTGTTTAACTACAAAGGACAAATCAGCTGACATGCTCTTAAGTCAGCCTCCAAGCATTTGTCTCCTCAAGAATCTCAACTCTTTGACTGAAAGTACCTTAAGCTGTTGTTATACCCACCCTTGGATTCATGTCTCCAACGCTGACTCTGTTTAACAAGAGGTCAGTAACTACTGCAATAAAGCTGCTGAGTAGAGATCCAGTGAACCTTAAGGGCTCATCTCTGGGTTTGGTAAAACTATGCCAGGTGGTAGGTCTGCTATTTTTTCAAGATATCCCTGGTAAAGAAGTGGTAATGTGTGTGTACACAAGCATAGAGGATGCTAATGAACTGGGGAATACAGGCGTGGTGCAGGCTTTGGCTTTTTTCCCCCTTCCAAGTTGGTAGGAGGTAGAAGATATCCCAGTTAGCTATCTGTGCCAACTTTCTGTATGCTCCAGCACTGAAAGGGTTCCACTTTTCAAGTCTGCCCAGCCAAACTAGGGCTGCTTTACTAGCTATAGAGGAAATTAAGCAGGGGAGGGAGAAAAACAGTAAGAATTTTGCTTTAAATTAATTTGCTGCCAGATAATGCAACACTGCTTTTAAGATTATTTCTATTTTTTGTAACACAACTGTTTATAAAGTAAAAAATTATTATACAATGGCTTATGTAAAAACAGCACTGAAGAATATGATCCAGGATACAGATGTTTTGTTTAGAGATCCATACCTTGAGCACAATAATTCTCAAGCTCAAAGGGTTCAAGTTTTTTAAACAGTATCAGTGTGTATATACATATATATATGCTACACTTACTTGATCTGTAGTACTTTTACAACCCTAGATGCCAGTGTATATGATGGAGTGAGCCACCAATTAAATGCCTCACACACGCTTATTGCTCCATGCTAACTACTAAATAGTTCTTCACACAGATTTTAGATGACAAGCTAAAAAGACCTGAAATGATTTACTAAATATATGCAACTTCAAAATCTTGCTGAGAGGCAAGTTCAAGAGAAAAGATCTGTATTAGTGAGCCCCTTAAGATAATTCAGGGACAGTATCTTAGTAGTGGTCAGATAATGAATAGACATGTGTGCTGTGAAGAGCTGCAGATTGTAGCTACAGAAAGCTGTTGCATGAAATAGAAAACAGTAATACACCATCATAGTAGCTTTGGAAAGGTCAACTTTTTTTTAATAACTGCTCTCTCTCCAGGTTATGTCATGCAGTTACAAAGTAGTTAGGAAAAAAGCATGAGTTTCTGGGAGGGACTAATTGTCTTTTAAAAAAAAACATTCATATTCATTACATAAATAACATCTGGCACTTCAAGGGGACTCCAAGGGACAAAAGCCTTACGCTTCAAAAACTGTGCTTGATCCAATATTTTGTTGAGGTCCATTTTGTTGTACTTTATGTTCAAAACTGTCAAGACCTTCTGATGACAAAAAAAAAAAAAAAAGGCTGTGTGTGTTAAGACAGTGAATTAAGTTTCTAGCAGCATTCTGACTCCTCTGTGGTTTGGCCAATGATTTCTGGGTTCCATTTCACTCTAGTTGTTCACTGAGGCAGTATCTTATTTTCAGAAATCCTCTGAAAGGAAAAGACTGAAAAAGAATTCCAAAAAGTATGATAGCTTACCAAATTCAGAATATCTCTTTCTTAAAAAAAAGGAAACAACCTATAGTCAGAATAGTTCTGTAGATACTTGATTAAAAACATAACTAGAATTGCTCAATAGTTTCAGTTTATAAAAATATTAGTCTGTCAGCGCTACAAATGTCATGATGACAGTTAAACTAGCTTGAGCAAGCGAGGAAAGGCAGTCCTGTAACAGTAGCACAGTTAAAGAAAAAATATTGCCTTAAGAGAATCAGGCCTGAAGCTTTACTACAAATAAAAACTAGACTCCTATCAAAGTTAATCCCTGCTGGAGGCCCATTCTTCCCTTGACAATGCCACAGCATTGATCATACAAGGCCTTACTGAAAGTGCTGAAGCCAAAATTATGTCATTAAACAAAAGTGCATGAAGTAATAATGAGCTAAGTGCTCACATAGTACAGTATCTAATCTGAAGTCTGAGAAGTGGCTCAGGTGGCAAGACCACTCTTTCATACATAAAATGTACCATTTTGTTTTGTAGACGAAACACCCAGAATGGCCCCCACAAGTGCAGATGAACGGTTATCTTCAGATACATACTTGTATACAATTTCCTAATCCATGGATTTTTATTGTAAAAAAAGACTAGTTTGGAACTGAAACTAATTGAGAATAGAATCCACTATAATGTCAGAAGAAAAGAAAATTTTGTGGTTACATGTAAACTTGTGATAAGCTTTCTCAAGAAGAGGGTACATTATAACAGCGAGGGGTAGGATACAACAAGGAGCGGTCATGGCCTGTTTATGTAAAGGTCAAACCAGCCTCATTGTACACTTTGAAGACTTTCTCAATTGCATTGACATAGGCAGCTGTTCTCAGGTCCAGACCCAGGTTGTATGTCATGGCAGTACGCATGATTTGCTGAAACAGAAAAGGTTACATGTAGTTTCTGCAAGTTTCTCCACAGGAGCTCAACAATTTTGCTTGTAAGATCCAAGTAAGGAGTAAAAGGAGCTGCTAGATTGGTATCAGAGCTCTGATCCTTTGTGAATCAATTCTGAAATTTCTTGATTCCCCTTACAACTGAGAACTGAAAGGGAAGAACATCTTTCCCAGGTCATTATATTACCCCTTTTCAAGTCTTACACTGATAGGAAGAGATGAGATGTTTCAAGTAGCCTTTGTCCCACTAGTTAAACATACAGCATAGAGGAATTAATCTAAAACTGCTAATGGTGAAGTAAAGCACTCTTATGTACATGTCCCAGATTAGCCAGGTACAAGAGGGCAAACATTTCTTGTTTCTAAAAAGTTTCTACTTACTACAGCTTCTACCAGAATAATCTCTAATGTTTATTTTACCCAGTTAAAGTATATAGTAAAGTTGGCCATGATGGCACAGAGCAGAAATTCTTTGTACTCTAAGTGACTTCAATTAATCATGTATTATTTATCTACTTCTTTAATTGCAAAGAAATTCTGTACAACCTATTCAAAAACTGTCCCAAAGTCCATGGGAATTTTCTTTCATATAAGTATATATAGTAATGCAGTATTTACCCGGGCAGAACGTTCCATTGTGTAAGCCAACCCAGAGTGCACAATGTCTTTCTCAGATGCACCCTGCAACAACAGAGAATAAAATGAAGGTTTAATCCAGGACACAAAAAGGTTCTCATTGTGTGCTGGGGACAATGACATGTTGGATTCCCATAACTACTGAAGCTTGCTCACTCATTCTTTTCTAATGATGGGTGAAGAATCTAAATAGCCTTTACTGTATTACATGAAGAGCTGGCTATGGTCAATTCAATTCTAAAACCTCAGACGTAAGCACTGAAGACTTTTATGGGCCTAGCTTCTAGATGCATGATGCTACCATTATCTACTGATGTAGTAATTACTGTTTTTAGCCTTCAGACCACACAGTAAATATCAAACAAAAAAGTTTCCAAGAGTCAACAGCCTATTGCAATTGTTTTGAAGACAGGTTTTAGGAAGGGCATAGATCCCAAATTCATATACTCCACATTATATTAGCCCTTAGCAACTCCACAACTTTATTCCCATTAAAATTTAAATACACAGAACAATAAGCAATTGAAGAATTAGGATGACTCATTACAGGTTCAATGTTCCATCATCCTGATTGCTGTAATTTACTAATAATTTGACATCTGTCTCAAGAAAATACTTGCTTTCCCTCAAACACCAATTTGGGCTGGAAGCAGAAAGTACTAGGCCAGTTTGTATGTATGTAAACACAAGTATGGCTTGTGTTTAAGAGAGCCAGCATTTGCTTTAAGCCACAGAACCCATCAGACATGCTACTTGTTTAGCTCAACATATATAAAATGCACCATTCTGGATCAGGTTAAAGTCTATTGCTATCATCTGGCAGTAGTCCAAGTTTATATGCACTTTCCCCAATTTCTTCCTGAGGAAGCATGGTTTAATGTTTTTTGCAACTTGCTGGACTTTTTCCCCCTCCTCATTTGTCCCACCTCCTCCTGAATTTAGAGTTTAAAAACCAAACCAACCGATGCTTTTAGTTTCCATGTATCCCTTGGCAGAGTATTGCACACCTGAACTGTCTGCTCTGCTAGGAACCATCCCCTTACTCTTCACTCTGCATCTCACTGTGCTGGTTTTATTGGAACACATCTCACTCTCTTCCACCATTCCCTGCAGTGAACAATCTATCCTTACCCACCTCTTTCCATATCCCTCATTCTACAGATCACTGTCTCCACCTCAGGCCTCGTTCAGGCTAGTAGGACCTGGGTTAGTTCATTGTTCCATGTCGGAGAAGCTCCTGTACTTTTATCTATCCTTGTCATCTTGCTCTGAACTTTTTCCACCCTTCCAGTGTTTGAAGATGCAGAGACCTAACCTGCACACAGTATTCAGAAGGCAGCACACTCTGAATTCATGTGGTGGCATCGTTAGTCAGTCTTACTGCTTCAGAACAATTTCTAATGCTGAATTTACTTACTGATTGCTATGGATTTCTAGGCTTGTATTTTGTCATCATCTCCAAAATTTCCTTTTAAATGCAAATGGATGAGCTCAGAACCCATCACGTGGAAATTTCCCCACCATGTATTGCTACACAATAGATAGCAATGAATTTTACCTGACATTTCTTTGTCCATCTATTCACTCTTAAAGGAACAAGTTACAGTTTTTCACCCAGCTATTATTCTGGAGTTACAGAAACATCAAACTGTCTGTGGTGTGATATCTTGTTCAAAGTTTTTTGAAAACCTGGCACACTATATCAACAAGAGCTCCAAAATACAAAAAGCATTTGTATTAAAACTGTAGCCTTTTTACTATATTTGGAGGTATTTTGCATGGGCTGAAGTAAAAGAAATCAGAAATAGCTTATTTCCAATATTCTGAAGCAGTTCAGATAATTTGCTTTCTTTGTTTGGCCATCAAGCTAATTATATACTAATGCCTTGCTTGGAGGAAAGTGCTCCATGATAGCATGGTAAAATTTAGATTTCAGTTATAATCTCAGAGTACAGCTCCCCTAACAATAAAAAACCAGCAGCAACTACTTACTGATATCCTATCTTGAAATTCTGCTGTAGGCACAACTGGAATAGTTCCCCCATGTTTCCCAAATTTTCTTTCCAAGCTTTCCTGGACAGACACTAGAAAGAAAGAAGAAAAAAAAAAAAAAAGTAGATGCAAGTTAACTGACAAATGTGAAATTTTAGGATTTTTTTTCCTTAGGACATGAGCAGTCGTTTGGTATTTTCATAGATATTTATTTAATCTTAGTTCTTGAAATTCTGAAATTCCTAAACAGCAACAAAGAGCATTTGAGACAACAAAATCTTGAAGTTAAGAAAGGAATTTAAATGAGAATTGCCATAACTCTCCACTACTTTAGAAACACCTTACAATGTATGATCTATGAGAAAGGGTTATATTAAAAACTATGCAGGTGTATGTTTTGTCAAGTCCATTGTCTCAAGATCTCATGTTTTCTACAGAGTACTGTTTAAAATGGAGCAACATCCTCCAGTTCTTCTCCACTGAGCTTTCTCTCTTCATGTAATTGTTATTGTTTCCCAGAAAGCAGGCAGCACAGAATGACCATAAGTGGAGCTGTGAGCCAGAAGCAAGTTTTTCCAGTGCCTGTCTCATTGGCCTTTATAGAACTCCTTTATTGTTGGATGTGCAGAACAATGGCACCCACTTGAGCTTTGAATGCTTCCTAAATTCCAAGTGTACAGCTGAAAGACGTTTATTAAGAAGTAATAAATATTTCACTTAAGTGGCTTGACTTTACTATTTTACAAAACTGAGGAAGAATTAAAAGATAACCAAAACAGTATGCATTTAACCTAAGTCATTAGAGCTGTAGGTCAGTTAACCTATGAAACTTTTTCTATTCTTTAGTAAGCAGCAATTATAGACTTCTGGGGAAATTGTGGTGAATTCAAGAGTTCTGTTTTCATTTCTCCCACATTTGGTGTTTGCTAGTCCAGTCTATTAATTAACAGTGAGTGGAAGCAGAAGTGAGCACTTACTGAGCAAGTGGTAGTTTGAATCTCTTTCATATTTGAAAGTCAAACGGCCATAACTGACGTGGTTCAAGTTTTTCAGCCATTCAAAGTAGGATACTGTTACACCACCAGCATTCAGGTAAAGATCCTGCACAGAAAGAATAAATATTTTGAATTGTGACCATGTGACAAAGACAGTGCTATCATGTTCTGCAACAGCAAGCAGTATTATGTACAAGGCACTACTTTACACTGCAGTACAGAAGACAATCCAGTTCTTACTCTTACAGGACAACACCCTCTTCTTCAGTTTAGGGATTACTTCTACTGATTTAAAATAGGACTTGACTTTAGAACACATCAAGTTCAGGTGTGCTTGACTGACTACTTCTATTTTAGCACAAGTGTTTAAGAAAATGAGAGCATTCTTAGGCCACCTCAGTGAGTAAAGGCTGAAGATCAGCTACTCTAGCAATATCACTTGATCAGGAAACACTTTTTCTGTGAAAAAATTGTCATTACAGCTGGATAGGTCTTATTCTTTCAAATTATCACTACACATACTCTCTACAATCTGCAGTTCGCAGTTCTGTCAGAGCATCACCCAGACCATGTCTACAAACTGGCCAGAATATTTGCTCTTCCTTCTTCCTGTGTTTAGTGTACTTTTTGATTGAGCAAATGTCAGCTAATAATCATTATCTTTGGTCATTTACAGTTATAGTGAAGTCTTTATTAAATATTATCATTCTTCAGCAACACTGACACCCATTTCCAGACATCAGTTATTAAAAGCCACTCTTAAGATAATGAATGGCTATTAATAAAAGCCTTCAATAACTAGGGTCTTGGTACTCTTCACAAAAATGTTCCTTTTGTAATGAAAATCAAAGGTCATGATAGAACCTTACAGGGATAACCATGATATTCCGCTCCAAGAAGATTTTGTCAGCTTCAGGAGTTGTAGGCCCATTGGCACCTTCAGCAATAATCTGAAAGAAATCACAGCACAGAGTAACTCAGAGGTATAGATTTGGGTTTGTTCATGCTGGTTATAGAATACTGGTATTTAAACAGACCATCTCTATTTTTCATTTCCATTTGAACTCTTTGACTTACTTTTGCTTTAACTTTGTGTGCGTTGGCCTTGGTCAACTGCTTCTCGCTGGCGGCAGGGATGAGAATGTCACAGTCTATTTCCAGAATGCTGCCCTCAAGTGGCTTTGCTTTAGGGAAGCCCATGATTGTCCCGTGTTGCTGTGTGAAGAAAACAAACCACAGTGGTTTTAGTGTGTTGTGCACTCATACCAATTTCATCCCTTCTGACTTTCAGAGTGAGAAAAGGGAGAAGCAACACTACCAGACAGATAGCACATAATGTAATTCCTATCCTTACTTAGACATAAAAAGCAAGCTACACAGCTTCAGGAATGAAGTTCCCAAGACTGAAGCATGACTGCTCTCTGCAAAAAGACACTGACAAACATTTGGGCTCTGGAATATTTAAAAAAAAAAAAAAGGTCCGTCTCAGCTCTTAAAATAGTTTTCAAACAACCAAAATGACTCACTAGTCTGCTACATCCAGGGTAAGTTGCATCACATAAGATTCAAATGGTTTTTAAAATTCAGTACTACAATGACATCCTTTGTTTAGTGATACAATCTACATTCTTTTGAGAAAGAGGATGATAAAGGAATTAAAATATTCCTATATAAAAGAAGACACATCAAATAAGCCCCTAAGAAGTTTTAAGTAATTGTATTTTAGTGCCTGTGAACTGTCCTCTCAAGTCTGCTTCACTTGGAAACTGAAATAAAAAGACCACATCCAATTTTCATTATAAACTACACATTCAAGTCACACTGCTAGGCAGGCTTTCATTCTTTCAAAAGCATCCAATAGGTAAGAAACAGCAAAAGTACACTTTGTACATCTTAAATGACCACGTGCTTGTGATTCTCAGCCAGGAATCCTTCAGGATTCAGGATATCACAACACACAGCTTACAGTCATCAGTCATTCTATGTACTTGCAAAGCTGACAAAAACGAAACTCTTTCTGCTTAGCCAAGTTTCATACCAATTTGAAATCTTCTAGTTCCTTTGGGTCAATCCCATCAGGATTCCAGATGGAACCATTAAACTCTCCGACAGCGACGCATTTTGCGCCAAAACGATGCAAGTATCTCATAGAATGCAAGCCCACGTTACCAAATCCCTGAAGGTGGAAAGAGAAAGGGAAAAGTAGTTAACCCTCCAGTTAAAATGATGATTACTGCTAAGCCTAATACACTTTTAAATAGTTCTTCATCTATTGGCACATCTTGGCATTAGATGATGTGTACAGGCAAGAGGGAAGAAATCTGCATACATTCTATTCTTGTCTGAATACCATTGCAGAAATTATGCACTGTAGCCAGAAATTTACAGTTGTGATAAGTGTTTTATACTGGAAATATAGAAAGGAAGAGGTAATGCTACTATGAAAGTGTCAAAACCATGATGTTTATCAACCTGGAAACATTCTGTGCCTCTACTTCATGACTGGCACCTTCTTAAAGGGATTAATGGATTTTTGTATGACTACTGACTTAATTCCAGGCCATTAAGTTCCTTTACTTCCAGAATGCTGATGTTCTGGATGTAAAAGAACACACATAGCAGACCAAAAAGTCATATGATCAATGTTGAAAGTTTGTCATACGACTCTGTGCTGAAAAAAAAGCTGAATAATAAATTCCTGTATAACATAGCTTTAATTATACTTGGGATTTTTGCTTATGTATTAGAAGCAAACTTTGATACAAGAGTCTGTCATGCCTTAGGTCTCTTTGAAATGCTCTAGGAAAATGAAATGAAAATTCTATGAGAATTTGCTGCTTTCTTATGGCCATGTTTTCAGTCTAAGTTTTGCTTAAGAGCCTGCTGGTTAGTCCTCTGCCAGGCATGAAAATGCCAAAGTGCAGGGAGATGAGTGTGCTGCTGGGCTTGTGCAGGGCAAAGATGTTTGCTGCAGACCACAGGTTAACTAGAGGACAACTTGGAAGTTACAATTACTCTGCTATTTCTAACAAGCACTTTTTGAAAACAACAAAACAAATCAGTTCCTCAAACCTTCCATTTAACATACTGTTTAAAGTTGAACAAGTTTCCTTTCTTTTGAAAGGAAAATTTATTTGAAATTTTAGGAACGATAATGCATACTACTGACTATCAAACCCTTTCAAAATTCAACTACATAAATCCCCAAGTCTTAAGGACACTAAAAATGTACATTCAACCCTACAAATTTAGGATAAGGTCTTAGTTTCTATTTTTCCAACTGCTTATTCTGTAATGGAACAAGAATATAACCCTCAATTCCTCCTCTCCTTAATTTTTTTATTGTAAAACATTGCAACAAATTTTGTGTAGGTAAAACCAGTGTCACATCTCACTGAAAAGTGGGCTATGCCTTAATTTAAAGACCTCGTGTAAAAGTATTTCATTTTGGTGTTTGCAGCTTACAAGATCATAAAGACTGTAGAGATTTGGCTTTGTGCCTGTAAAGTGCAATTGAAAGTTCAGTTTATAAAAACCAGTCCAAAATAAAGGACACCTACATTGCTTAAAAAGTGTTTCTAAAGTTTGAGAGTAAAGGTTAACTTAGAAATGTTAAAGCTCTGTCAGTTTTTAAGGGCTACAGCCTGTTTTAAAAACAGCTCTACTGGAAGTCTGTGTACTACTTCTTTTCCTATAGTCCAAGGAAAAAAGTTACCTGAACAGCAAATGTTTTATCTCCAAATCCTGGAGTCATTCCTAATAAGCTCATATATGAGGCTTCATTGATGAAATTTTCAATTCCATGGAAGACACCACGACCAGTTGCAGATATACGTCCATGGATCCCACCCTGGCTAATGGGTTTACCAGTTACACATGCATGTGCATTAATATCCTGTAAAACAGCAAAGGACTTGTGAGACATGGAATTAATCAATCAAAAACTGCTGTAACAGGACTTTCGTATGCTTTAGACATAAGGGAAAACAGAAATTGTAAGAGTCAGAACGTGATATAGCTTAAATGCATTTAGTTTGTAAAGATGATTTCCTTCCTCACTTTGTGTGAACACCTCAGAATATTCTGTCAGGAAAAGTTGTGTAATGCAATAGTGGATATGGTCTGTGATTTTTTATTGCCTCTAAGTGTGTTATTGCCTCTAAGTGTGTTAACTTCAGTCTGTGTATCATGGTGACATCCACAAGCAGACAAATCAAAAAGCTTTCAGGCATGTTTCTCAAAGTCAGCTCCTATCTACAGCCACAATTTCTTGACATCATTACTTTTCATGTCTTAATTTTTTTTAAGGGCTCAGACATATCCTTGAACTGGCTTTTAATCATCTTTAAGCAGTGTTTAGCGTTCCTTTATAACAAATTCAGTTATTTTGCGATTACAAAATGAGGCATGAGATCTGTAGTCAGAATACAGGGATGCTCTCAGAGGAAATCTGCAGTTTGAAGGTCACATGGGAAAAGTTGTGTATTTACTACTTTTATTCAGAAAAGCAGCATTTACAATCAAGCCTCTATTCTTAATTTGGTGGCAATAAAATTAAGTTTTCCCTATACCAGATAATCAGCCAAGAAAAAATAGGTATTTAAAACCACAGCTGATTTTTCCAATTGGAATTAATAACATGAAAGAAATTCTTCCAAACCAGACACTGAACCTCCCTCTTCTGTCACCAGTGGTTCCCATGCTCCCACACCCTGGGAGCACAGTCACACGGTGGCTTGGCTTCCAACACAAGTGAAAAAGCAGGGATGAAAGAGAATCCACTGCAATGAGTGTGCCAGCAGCCGGATGGGTTTCCATTCCACCAGCCACACATTCACTGGGAGGCTCCCTCTGCTCCATTCCTTGTGCCAAAGGCATTTGCATGCCTGTGGTGCAGGACGCTTGGTGAGAGGAAGGAAAGGAGCAGACAAAAGTAAGTGGAGGCAGAATGGCTGGAGGAGACTAGAGCCATAATGAAGACTAAAACTATTTACTGTTTGAAAATGATAGGGAGTTAACATACAGCCCTCTTGAAGAACACTAAGAGTGATGCTGGGCTTGCCACAGAATTCCTAATTCAGCCTCCCAAAACACAGCTCGCTGCTCTCCATAAGCTGTATGCTCCCTCTTGTGGCATGTCAACTGGAACAAACAGTGGCAGGGCTGTTTTCTTGGAACAACTTGGCCTGATGCTTTGATGGACTTGCAGGTTTTTATTCTGTTATGTGGTCTTAAACTCTGCTTTGGGCTTCGTGCATTCACAAAGGAGGAAATATATTTTATAAATATGTGAAGAAATACAGCTTCCCACCATACATAAGTATGTATTTATCAAAGTCCTTTCCTGTGTACCAGAAGTCAGTTGATTGTGTCAGGAAGTACAGAAGAGCGGAAAGGATTAATTTAATAAAATACTTCAGCCATATATAATTCAGTGATCCAGCAACTTCAGATGGATTTTCTGGAACAGTTAACATGGTAGTTATTAACAACTTGCATGGTTGGGCAAGAAAGCAGAGCATGAAGGGAGGGCAGATCCAGGTCTTAAAGTCACATATAAAAGCCACAGCTGATGTCAAAGTCCTAAAATCTTTGGTTCCAAGTCAATAAACAAAAACTTTTAACACATCTTGGGCGAAAACCAAAGAGCATGGCTTTTACTGAGGAGCTTGAAAAATGGCTTATAGCTAGCATCAAAGACTTCCATATCAGCACTTGTAGCTTATGAACTTAGTTGATGATGTTCAGACACTAATTGTTGCTCCTTTCTTTACCCCTTTCCCCCCTGCAATGATGTTCTCCTTGTCTCTCCAGCTTCCTGGCTCTGTATGGTAGGTTTTGAGCAAACAAAACTTCCCTTATCTGTTTATATCTGGTTTTGATTTATCCTTTCCACTTGAAACTCCGTGAACACAGCTGTGTGCAGTGTGCAAGCACAGAGCCATCAGGTCTGTATCTCAGACAGATCCCTCTCACCAGAGTTATCTTTCCACTCCACTGAATGTACTCCCTTGCACAGCTTCCATCTGTGTTTGGAATTATAGCTTGTTTCTCTTTTGTTCATTGCTCATTTTCTGCTCTTAGTTCCCTTCCCTTCTTCCCCCATGGTCACTTTAATCTTTTTAGTATTCCTTAATCACCTTTATTTTTGCTCTTGGTGTCCCAACCAGATAGTTATCTGAAGCATCTTCCTCTAGAAACTGGTTTTGATGGATTATTCCCATTTTTATAGCCTTGTCAGAATTCTCACTTTCCTTCTCCATTACCTAGTCATTTTCCACAACATCTCTGGAGTTCCACTGTGGCTACCACTTTCTTGAATGTACAAACAAGCAACCCAACAAAGTTAAGTAAACTAACATTCCCCCTTCCCCCCCCCCCATTTCCATTTTTTAATTAACTTCGCAGAAAAGGGTTCCTGAATCCTCTCAGGTTTTTTTATTTTTCAATAGGATACTGCCATACAGAGGGAGTCTACAAAGAAGCTATTGTAGCGTAATTCCAATTTTAATCCTCAGTAGTTATTTTCTTTTATGTTGTCATTGAACCATAAGAATGTGTAGGACTACAAAATAATGTGAGATTATAAAGTAATAAGAATAAGAAATTCATCCATTTGAAAACTTCCCTATCAGGGTTTAGTTTAATTTAAAAAAAAAAAAAAAAAAGCTTTTGTATAAAACGGAATAACTCTTCAATACAGCAAATCTTAAAGCAGGTCACTTGCTGTGATCCTTCTTGTCAGTCTTAATAATACAGTGCTGTTGTATCACAGTGAAATACACATTTTAGTGCAGTGAGTTAAATCTTAATGCTTTGAGGCAGTAGTGTTGCTCCAAGTTAGAATTTTAATTCTGACTGAGGGAACTAGCTGCCACCCTGCATGTTAAAGTCCCTCTGAAGTCATAATTTTGGCGTTTTATCAGATATCAAGTTTTAATAGCATAAAACTTGCAAGAATAGAATAGCAAAAAGCAAATAATGTTATGCAGTGATATCCCTAACGGAGAGCTTTGTGTAAAAGTGATTTAACTCAACTAACCATCATGCCACAGCTGATTCCTCAAGCATTCCTTTTTTACTTCCGCAAGATACCTCAGACTGTATTTCAGGCTCAGAATAACCTGTGCCACTCCACCTCCTACTGTCCAAGGCCTCAGACAAGTCTTGTGCCAGGAGATGCCTGAGGACAGGAGCCAGGCACATCCTGAGCAATGTGCCAGAGCGAGGCACAGGGGGGTGGCACTAGTGCCCGAGGCACACACCCTGCTGTACTTCAGGGTACTACAGAGCTGCTGGAAGGGTACAAGGAAAGAGTCTTTTCCTTTCAAAAGGAGCTGCGACAGGCAAACATGCAATAGAATAGCATATTAACACATTAATGCACAGCTACTAACAAAAAAGTTGTCCAAAATAAGTTTTTCTTTGAACAGACCTGTTGAAAGTATACAGCTAAAGTGTTTGGTTAACATGTACAAATAACCCCACTGACACAAGGACAAAGGCCAAACTGAGAGCTAGCATTAAAAAGTAATTTTTAAAACTTCAATTTTTTTATTGCCTCCTGGGCTGTAAATCATGTTAGTGTCCTTTTGCTTTACACTTTGAAGAATTTGCTGAAGTCCACAGTGAAACTTGTTACTTCTAGGAGACTGCAGAGGGTCTTAAAACTTTTACAAGTTATACCAATAGTGTGAATTTAATTTGCATGGTCTCTTGAATGAACAAAACCATGAGCATGTACTTAATAAAACTTGTAAATTCAGTTATCAGTTAACAACTTTAAATTAGTAATTACAGTACCAATGAAAAACAGAGGAAAATGATAGCAATAGAAACCAATTTTATACTATATACCTTTAAAAACAGCGTATTTTTTGTTGAACAGTTGCAATCAGTATTGTATCAGGGAAGCTTCTTTTAAGACTAGTGTAAGAATATTATACTTCCTTCCTCAAAAGGAAGCTCAATAGCTCAAAAAGCTATTTTTCTTTTCCTGTACCCTAAAATCCTCACACCACTGAGGTTGTCACAGTTAGTAAGAATATTTTTAGAACTAGTAAGTAAACAAATTTATATGATTAGGCAGCTTTTCTGCTTGAAAGCCTCTGCTCAAGACTTACATAGTGTCCTATGGTACTGGCATAGGTGTCAGCAATCCAGGACATCTCCCTCTCCCCCGTGCTCATATCAGGAGCAGGGACATCCACACCAGGTCCTGTTGGCAACAGTGAAAACAGCTCTTAAGGATCAGACACAAATAGTTATTTTCAGTCATCATTCCCTTGGGAACTGTGCAGGCCTTGGCAGAGAAGAACTGTTTTCCTGTTTAATCCTCAGTTTATTATGCAAGCATCATATTCTTCTAGATTCAATGCAGTTTTAGATGCTGTAGCACACCTTTCTACAGTATTATCAAAACTCCAAACCTTTACATAAGCCATTTGATAAAAGGTGAAGGCCATTTTGTCAATAAAAATAGCAAGATAGTGCATCAAAAGTGGTTTGGGGTCTTTTTTGCAAGGAGGGTGCTATCTAGGTATGATTTCTATATACTGTGATATTGATTGATTCTTCTGCAAAATAATTTATTTTCTGTTCCTGGGTGAGTTTAAATATTGAAGGTAGGCTGTTCCTAGTCATTGCACTGTAGCACATGCATTTGATTTTACTGCTTACTTCAAGAAAGGTTTCATTTCTCTTTCTTGATGATATAAACCTTTAAAAGAAGTCTCACACATCTGTTGAAATAAAAAAAAATCCCTTCTTTGTAGACAGCTAAAAATAGTATTTCCCCAGACTATTTAAGATTATAGAAACTTGCTAATCAGGATATTATATGCAACTCTGCCCCAATATTTTTTTCTAAGTATTTTTAAAAGGTTTGTGAAAGTTGTGTAGCACCAATCAGAGAGCCAAAATGTAAGATAATTTTATCAAACCATTCTAATTGTCACAGAACTAATTATCACTATAGCTTGCATTGTGTATAGTAAAACCATAGTCACATGTAACGTGAGTAAGTGTGTTTATAAAGGAGCTTAATTTAGATGATAAGTACTCTGTCTGGAAGAGCAACTAACACTCTGGCTGAAGAGCAAGAAAATGCAGATAAAAGGATAGACATTCCCAAGGCAGTCAGATATCAGGAATGCACGACAGACCTTTAACTAGTTACATGCCTCATTATTCATTTGAGTAAGAACCTTCTCTGGGTAAAGCTGCTTCCTTCAATTAAAAGTTGAGCTGGTAATAGTCAGCTTTCTGCAGAGGAGATGTCCAGACAGCAAAGCTACCAGAACAGCTCAGGGTTGAGTGTGAATGAAGCCCCTACTGACATTACAAAAGCTGAGGTTGTGTTACAACAGGCTCCTATGCTTCTTGCCTACGCTTCCCTTGCAGCCTCTGGTTGCCATGGGTGAAGCCATCAACTTTTGCTGGGGTGGATCTTCTATTTCCTTCCTCTCTTTCCTCAGATACCTGCCAAAAGCCTCAACTGAGACTACAGGAAACAGTAGTAACAGTGAAGCGTTTGCTATTAGAGATTAAAACTGCAACAAATATGGTCACCATTTTATGATCTAACTCTGAGAGAAATATGATTCATTTTGGATACTGTGGCCTCAGCTTTTGTGGCTTCTCATAGCAGAACTGCCACCAGAAAAAATTAAGACACAGTTCCCTTTAAAATGCACTAGGATGCAATGACTCAATGCTTTGTGGTTCTTGCTGAAAGTTCTGTATCCAAATTGTTTACAGTGGTCAAAAATACTGTTATTTAAGGATATTATCTAATGGACACTGCCCATGCACAATAAATCAGATTCCTAAATTTGAATAGTAAGGCTCCATACCAACATACCAATAAAGCCCTTTTTTGCCAGCTCCATGGTAAACCTTCTTGTGATCTTTTCCAATTCATTGTCCTATAGAGAAAACGCAATAAATATCAGAAGAAATCATTAGTGCTTATGAGTATTTGCTCAAACTTAGCCCAAGCATAAGCCAACGCCCTCTTCTTTTAGAGGGAAGGATGATTCATAATTTATGTAATTTATATGCCACTCCCTAGCAGACCGTTGGTATTCAGGCAGCACAAGAAACATTGGGCTTTCTTTCTGTACATTCTGATCCATGACAAGTCAGAAGCATGGCACAGGAAAAACCACCTGTGCCCACAGCAGAGATTTCCAGCAAACAAATCTGATATCCTGTGTGAGCGATTTACAACCGGCAACAGCAAGAGCTGGCCCTGCCAGCTGTGTAATCAACACAGCCAAATGTGACAAATGACACAAATCCTTACAGGAACTTTGAGCCTAGAATATCTGTTATGTATTCTAGTATTCCTTTCTGTATAAGTTGTTTTAATTAGGGCAAGAAGGCAAGCCTGCAGTAAACCTTTTATAAGCCAAGTTAGTTATTATTCACACCGGAACACTGCACAGAATAGTTTAATGGAGCATAAAACTATTAGTCAAAAAACAAAAACATTAACTTTTTTCCCTAAGAGTAACTTAATTTAAGCTTTTATTAACAGTATCAACTTAAAAAATAATTTCCAGGTTCCAAATTATTTGTAGTTATTCTCCTGATTTTCAGAAAAAAAAATCTAAGTAATTGAAGTATTCCACCTCTGAAACACAGACCTTTTAAAAATTCTTTTCTTACCAATTGCATGCATAGGCTACATTCAGCCTTTACAGAGGCAGAAGTGGCAGGAGTTTTTAAGTGGTCAATAATGCCCTTAGAAGAGCTTTTTTAACTGGCTGGCTTCAGTATTGCAGATACCCAAATTTTATCTATGATTAGGCTTACTGTGTAGTTCTTGGGATTGATCTTGACACCAGCCTTTGCCCCACCAAATGGCACATCTACAAGAATGCAAAGGAAAATCATTTTACTTTTTCAACAATAAAGGCAGAACACATGAGAAAGAGGTGTAATTATATCTTTGATTTTAGCAGTGATTTTGTTTTTGCTGCGTTTATGGCTTCTGAAGTGTAAGTTATAATCTGATCTAGGTATTCTTATAAAAATGGGAGATCTTTCAAGGCACTTTGAAAATGGTCTTTGAAAGTCAAAAGTTCATTATTTAAATTTTCTATGCTTAAATATCTCTTGTCCTTGACACTTGCAGAAATAATAAGTTTTATCTTTTATATTTTACTGGTTTAGCTCAAAAATGTTACTTTGGAAGTCCTAAGCACATCTATATACATTAGGAAAGTATTTTCTTTATTTACACAAAATATGCAGATTCTCTCCAAACTCCTCTACAGTTTAGTAGCTGTGTACAAATTAATTATACTTCTTTATAAGCCATAAAGGAATTTTATCCTTCTCTCTCCACAGCTCCCCTGCCTGAATCCTTTACAGCCTCCATCTGTTCCCCTCAAAATTAGTCCCCTACTGATCCAAGTTTGTCATACTTGAACTTGAGTTCAAGATGTAGTACTTTCTATGGGAGAGGTTATTTAGCGGAATTTGGACTTTTCAAATGAAAATGCAACCTTCTTTTCAGTAATAGCTGAGGGAATGCGTATTATTATTTTGGCCACTCTAGATTTTTCCCACCTTGTTGCACATTTAAGTTAGAGGTTAGTGTCTGAAATTCATTTTAATCCTTTACATGTTTGGTTTTTCTATGTAATTACATCAGTACTGATTGAAACTGAAGACTGAGATCTTGCTTGAAAAATGAACACTCACCAACAACTGCACATTTGTATGTCATGAGAGATGCTAAGGCTTTCACTTCATCCACACTAACGTCCATACTATAACGAATACCTGCAAAAGACGTGAGAAAAAATAGGAATTCACTAAATAGCTTCATAAGTATTTATAAATTGGGAAAGGTAATTCTACACCAACAATCTTTAACATGCAAGTAGGTCGTTTATCAACTAATTTACTCTAAGAGGTAAAGAACAGGATCCAGTTCCCCTACTTAACTGTCAATCTTTTATGTAGCAGAAATTCACTACTTCAGTAATTTTCTATGAAGTAGCTTAATGGCAGCACCCAGCCTTAGGGAAAAAAGTGAATATTCCTTGTGATGAAGATGAATCAAGCTGACAGGTAGCTTAGAGCAGAGTTTTCAAGAGGCTGATAAAGCTCTTCAGCATTCCACAAGATCTTTAGCTTTGGACTTCATTCATTGTATATACAAGATTAACTTTGTTCCTAAACATAACTTATCAGTACAAGTTATAATCAAGGTCTTTTTGACAGAGTAATAAAAGCTCCTGTTAAGTTCTAAGTCTTGGCTTCAAGGGCCTGGCTGCTAGGCACAGCCACAAAGCAAAAAGCAACAAACCACTCTGCTAGTTTGAATTTTTTCAAAACATTTTGAGGGAATAGTCCTCCCCCAGTGAGCTTGTGAGACCAGGCCACCCAACCCACACCTGCATTCCGTGCTCCAAATCACTCAGCAGGGCTGCAAGTGTGTGCTGACACATGGTACAAATGCAAATTCAATTTGTTGTGTGCTGGCAGCAGCTCAGATGCACAATGGGTGAGCCCAGCATTCAAGGCAGTTCAAAGCTGAGTAAAAAAACGGTTACACAAAGGTAAGGAGATCTTTCACCTGCCTGACTCTTACCAGTCTTCTGAAAAATGGAAAAATACAATGAACTCAAAGTTAAGATGCATGTATCTGAAGGTAGCTAGAGAGTAGGAAATATTTAACCAAACTAACAGGGCAGATATAGAGAACTAGAGAAGTTCAAACATGATGTTTAAGATCAACATGTGCCCAAAGTCACGTGGCCACAGCCAAAAGGGTCCTATGGCTGTATGTTTGTTTCTATCCAAGCTTCTCCTACTTAACCAAGCATACAACAGAGCCATGAATAATTTATTATTCCCATCTTTACTCCCCAATTCTTTGGCTGTAGGTTCTGCCAAGTTGCACGGTGGTTTGTAGCAGGCACAGAGTGTCCTTTAGATGCCACAACATGGCACCACAAATTTCCTATTATGTAAAGAGAAGACCATATTCAGGTTCTCAGGAGTGAAAAAAGGCCAGCATACATTATCCAAACTAAAGCACTATGCTGCTATGAAAGCCATTCCTGAATGCTCTGGAAACAATCCCAGTTTCAAAGGAACTAAGTGCTGCTCAAATAAAGCTGAGGGCCAAGTGCTGCTTTCTTATGTGAGTTCAATCAGTAAAAGAAAGTACCATGCCTCTGCAGAACAGAATTTAAATTTATTGTGTAAACTGGGGAAGGGTGATCTCCAAAAGCAAACTAAGTAGTTTCTGATTTAGATAGCTGCAAGGAGTTAATGTCTGAGCTTTCAATAACCTTCTCATGGGAAGTAATATTCAAAATTTAAGTAGAACCTATCAGAGCCCAAAAGACCAGTCAAAGTTAGAACATAAATGTGTTGAGGTTTTTTTAATATGTCTTACTCTGATCCTTCAGAGGAGCAGTTATCCTTCTGTCAAGCTCTGAGCAAGAATGAGCACTACCTGTCCTGCCTGAGGGAATCATTCCCTCTTGGTTGGGCATGTACTCTGGGGACAGGTCTCATCTGAGTATTGCTCAAGCCAGCCAAGTTTGCAGTCACAGCCTATGTTGGCCAGAAGTGAACTCTGCCCCTCCACCCCCAGCTGAACTAGATCACTGTGTATTTATTCAACCCATATACCTATTCAAACTTCCAAGCTGTGTATACAAAGCAGTTTTGCTATAAATGCACTCCTGCAGGCACACAAAATGTTGTTTATTGATATATGAAAAGCAGCAAGGAGACTAAATACTTTGGGATAGTTATCTTGAACAGTTTAAAGAGAGAAGCAAAATACAAAAAGACAGGGGAGCCTCTTCTGCAAATTATCCCACAGATAGGATCTGAAGAAGCAAACAAGCAGCACTTTAACTAGAAATGCTAGTGTATGTACTCACTCCAGTACATGTAGAACAGTTAGATCTCTGGTTCCTTGTATTACAGTCCAGGATTACCACAAACTTTGACGTAACAAACGTTACGTTTTCATATGTAGGTAAATAGGGAAAAAGCCTAACAAAACTAACAAAGTACTAACAGGCTTTCAACTGAGCTGCCTATCTGTCAGCCATGTACACACACCAGAACACAGAAAACTTTTGGACTTGAGGTCAAAACTGTTCTTTTCTGGACAACTTCATACTTCTGAATAAGGCTTAACTCTTTTTCCAGGCTTTTAAACACTTGTAATTAAAATGGCTTGACTGCTGGCTTTATCTTCATAAGTGGAAGACTAGTGAATTCTGAGAGTTGTGCTGATTTTACTGGTCACTCCTCTCTAGCTTATGTGGTAAAATCTTTCATTAGGTGAAGTTCAGGATGTGAACCCAAGTTCTCTGACAGGTGTGATGAATTCTTCCCTTCCCTGGCAGTAGCATATAACATTTAAGATGCATTAACATTTCATTCCTTTTCACAATTCAGCCAGTTACTGTTTTCCAGGAATTGTAACTACTCTACAGGAGAGCCACCTCTTGACAGGGAAGTTATTCCTGCTAAGCTGTCAAGACTGATGAGAAGCAGACATCTGAGACTGCTGTACATTCCATCTGCAAGCAGATGCACAGAGATAAAAGACTTACTTAATTTCTATTCTATTTAGACATCATTGAAATTTAGTTTGACAGCTTCCTTATTTGGCAGGAGTATTGCCACGCATTTGTGACTCCTTTGGCAGTGTTACTATGCATTCAATAGCCTGAGTCTAAAAATTGACCATATGCCCATATAAAATACTGGGTTTGGTTTTTTGGCTTTTTTTTTTAAGGTTCTCACTACATAAAAACAAACCAAGTCACTGTTAGGTAGCAAGATTAAAATTTTTTTAAACCCTGGCAAGTCCCACGCAGTAAGTCTCTGGAAGCTTGTGCCTTTTACAGCAAACTAGCTACAAAAAAATAGTTTGAAGAAAGCCTCAAGTTACAGTATGACTCACGGCCATGGAAAATACTTTTCATTGGAAAACATATGAATTCTTGTTCTAGCTGAGAATTCTCTTTCCTTACCACACCCCAAGAAGTTAAACAGTATGCTAAGAGTGACTTTGTTTTTCTATGCACAAAGGCTTCTAAATGAGGAAATGTTTTCATTTCATTTTTTAGTATTGGTCAGTATAAAGAGAAGGCTTTATCACTACACTGCAGTGTCTGTTCTTTTAAAACTTCTTTTTTACAATCTGTATTATGGAGATATACTTCACTCAGTTACCTCTTCACATCAAAGTAGTCTTTATCAGCAAGGCTACTTTGGATTCTATAGTAACAGCAGTCATTTCAATCAAAATCATTTAAATAATTTTACCATTTTGTAGCAAGGGGTGTACTAACATACACATAACAAAGACCTTGATTTCCAAGAAAACTGGTTATACATCCTACTAGATTTTACATTGTACAGATTTCAGTATATTCTGTGAAGTGTGTTTATCATGCTTCCTTAGAAAATGTAGTGTACAGAACCACCAGCTTTTCAAAGATGACTACTGCCTTTCTAGTACGCCTACAAATCTATTTAAGGAAGTTTGTGTCACTATTTTCTGAGCTTCTTGTGCAGTGATCCTAAATGATAGTACCTACATGTGCCCTCACTACTAACGAGCACGAGGTATTCAAAGTCTCAAAAAAAGCCTAAACAGTTGCCATAGCAACATTTCAAAGCAAAACACTTGGTAAACTACTCCTCCTGCACTAAATATCTTGTAAATCTTAGTAAGTCTCTCAAGTTCCCCAGAACCTGGAACACACTTGCATCTCAGCCTAAATTATTAATATCTAACCAATGGTTTTGTCCTGCTTTGACTTTATTGTTTTCTTCTGGTTGTCATGTTCTTGTGAACTTTGGAACTTATTTGGGTCCTTTACAGATGACAATTCCTGTTAATAAGGTGCATTTGTTCTGCTCAACTCTATCTGCAAAGTGCTTGCTCATCAAAGGAAGCCTTCCCGATCAGCAGCTATCCTACACTACCCATAGAGCACTCGACAACACAGATGTCATCATCTCCTTTGGAAGTTTCTAGGACTGACCACAGGTATGTTAATCTCCCAATTAGCAAGACTGGATTCTTCAGCAGCTCTGTGGGTTAGCAGCCTGCCTGACCCTGTCCAAAGGCTTGAGTCTAAGTCCACAGTCTGAAGGAGCTTCAGTATAGATACTCATACATGGACTCCACAAAATCCATAAGTCAGTCTCAGCACTTACTGCAGTGCCTTAGCTCCCTTATGTTTTAACTCTGGATTATGTATATTTTCATGTTTGGTAAGTAAACAAGTGCATTTGTGATTGTACTATCATCAAACTAAGTATTCATTGACACCTAACTCAGTAGGGACATACTGTCCAAGCAATTCTTAAACTCTTTCAGAACACACACATTTTTCTAGACTCAGAAAAACAACCCAAGCTTCCCAAGAAGGAAACTGGTGAGCATGGTAAACAGCTCAGTGACCAATTTGTAATTATTGAAGACAGAGAAATTCCAGATAAACCTAACAAAGCAAGATGAGTAATTCAGTACTGGAAAACAAGAACACTGTATACCAATCAGCAACAAGAACCACTAATTCCTAAATTCAATTCACTAACTGCCAAGAGAGGAGATAAAAATATTTATCTCTTTCTACACAGCACTAGCGAGCTATAAAGCTGGGGCAGGACAGACATTCCCCTATAGAGACACCCCATCATTCTGCTTTAAGCACCAGTATGTATAAAATGACCCTAAAGTACTCAGCCAGACAGAATACTTCAGTATGCCACTTATTGTATGTTTCTGATAAGCTGCACTTGAAATATGCTTAAACATTTATGTTTATTTCAATCCATGCTGAGAAAAGCTAAGAATTTCCTCTATTCAAAAACTACCTCTGGTGCATTGATAAGACTTGGTGTTTTAAATGTGAGTACAGCAAATCTAGTACACTACCAGGCAAGTAAATAGGGCATGAATTTATGCACTTAGGATCTGGCTATGAAGTAAAGACTCTCACCCACAGAACTACCCAACTAAAGGATTAGGTCACTCATTAAAGTGCACTCAACACCATAGTAACAAGGACAGAAACAGGGAGATAGAGTAAACTGCTTCCACACAGATATTATTATTACCACATGCAGGGGGGGTGTGTGCAGAGGGGGGGAAATAACAAGTTGGCCCTGGCTGGTCCAAATGCCATAGGAGCCACAAAACAAGAAGCCACCACTGTGCTGACATGAGGCAGGCAAATTCCATGCTCTTCCTAAGAGTCTCATTCCTAACAAGATGGAGCTGTTGCAATTCATGGAACAAAAAAGTGTTTGCTAGGATCACCCAGAGAACAGGAGGGAGACTATCACACAGGAGATTCCTCTCCCCAGCACATGTTTATGCAGAAAGCCCAATGCTGAGAGAGGTATGATCTCTCTATAAATAGACAAAGAGCCAACAGTAGCAAGGGAAAACAACTATTTAAGATCAAGGACAAAGCTGGCTACTGCAGCAATGGTATGAGCTGATTATATGAATAAGCTGAGACTAAAAAGATTCACAGACAAAAGAGCAAGGCATAGCCTCTTACAAGAATATCAAAGGTAAAAACTAAAACCTGATATGGTTCACATTACAACTAGCATATTAAAAGACAGTAAAAGACAAGACACACATTCCTTTCCTTATTCTTTAATTTGCAATTTAAATGTATATCCACTGTTGCACTAATTGTGAAGTTAGATAAGCTACAATAGGAGAATAAAAACCTATGAAAATTGGTCAAAGGTTGGGCTCAAATCTTAGAGGTCTTTTCCAGTTTTAATGATTCTGTGAAAGTAAGGCACTCATATAAGCTTTAGCCACAACACTGCAGGTGTTATCACAATTAGGCTAATTACCTTTTTTCCCAAAAAAAACCTCTCCCACTCCTTTGGAGTTAGATCAGTTTCCAAGGTTTATTTCAGGTTACAGATGGTCCATGTTATAGTTCCATCTGTTCCATGGTGCATAGGGTACATTTCCATGTCTTACTCAAAAGACCCCGGGCCACAGGCACAAGCGCTCAACTTTCAACCATGCATGATTTAAAAAACCAAAAGCCACTAATTCAACCCCAAGATAAACAGCTCTGCTGATTCCAAGATAACTTACAGCACTACTCCTTACCCTCTTAGAAAAGGAATAAATAATGTTGAGACAGCACATGGGGTTGTACTGGTCCAAGTCCTGCATGTACAGGTTTTTCTTTTGCAAGTAAGGTTTCCATCATCAGGTATGTACACTGTTTTAACCACAATAATGTCTGGAACAGAGGGTATTTTGTGACTGGGCACTGAGATCAGTGCCAGCCTTGGACCTCTGCAATTGGAAAACTGCAGCAAGGGTGGCAGGAATAAAAGTCACCTTATGCAGTAAGAAAGTCATTAATATGAACTCATGAGCCAAGTGAGAAGGATAAATCCTGATAGGCAGAATAAAAGCAGCCAAGACCAGACAACAGGGATGTTTTGTAGTGCAGAATAGCTCCTTCCACTAACCAGCCAAGGCAGCACCACACAGGAAACCAAATTCATTCACCTCCAAGTCAATTGAACAAATAAAGTAAGACTCATTTGTCTTCACATAAAAGAGTGAACTCTGAAGTAATGTTTGACAAATATTTTCAAAATTCCTCTGTAAATGAAAGTTATACTAAATCTAGTCCAGAACTAAGGATGGTTTTAAAGCCTTTCTCAACTGAGAAAGCAGCTGAGACTTGGTTACAGCAATTTGGATGAGCACAAAGAAAAGTTAGGCTGTTTCCAGCTCTTATTCATTTGGTTTCATTTATAACAGACCTGTTGGACAGTTGGTTAACATGGAAAGGCTTGAAAAAGTTTTGAAGCCACTTAACAGCATTATTCCCATAGTAACTGCTGCCTAACAAACACGGAATCACTTCCATACTACTAAGCAGGTAAAAATTCACTGTTTATTTTGTTTTCTAGAACTGACCAATTAATGATAAATAGCCATCAGCAACCACATAAAAAGTAGCTTAACCAGTTCTACACCTTTCATAGAACCTGACAAAATTATTTAGAAGAATTTATTATTTTAAGTAGGAACAGCCAGAGTACTTTCCAACTAAGTCATCTGTATTCAGACATCTCATTTCCTGTACCCTATTTGGTTTTACTTCTTTAGGCAGCTGTCAGTGCAGTGAACAAGAGCAGCTGTGGTTTCCTGTTAGTACTGGCCACTGGCACGCAAATCACCACATCAGCAAAGGAAAGAGTGATGTGACCCACAGCATTACTTCAGCTACCAGACAGCATCAGTCCAGTTGTAAAAATACTACATTTGGAGCATAAGCAACTTGAGGTCAACACACAAGAAAACTTATTCCATATTCTCAGTGGGATGAGGAGGCATCTAACTGAATTTCCTTTCTAGCAAATAATTACATTGCAGAAAACAGAGTCCTTAAAACCTGGATTTGCATGCTGGACATACTGCAAGACCTACCATTTATATGGGGATATTCATGACTGTTCTGTAAAGACTCCTAAAGTACAGCAGAGAAGCATTGCTAAGAAGAAGAATCGCCACCTTCTCAACTTGCAAAAGTCTGCAACCCCCAAAGCAGAATTAAGGATTAACTTCTACAACAATTAAATAGGTAAGCACCACAAGATTCAACAAGAAGTGTTATTTCTGGGTACTCTCAATAAGGTAGAAAACCACTAAAAGTTGTAAACTGAAAAGAAAGCATGTTTCAGTACCTCATGCTTATTTTCCAGGAAAGCATTTTTTTTCACTCAATGAAGAATCACCTGCACTGCTATGTAGTGACAGCTACATCCAACAATCAAGCTGGCTTGTGTTCTTACATGTGCTTTGTGGGGAGAAAGGAAAGTAGGAGAAGCCTTTAAATAACTTCCTATTTTTATTAACAATGTTTTCTGGTTGTTAGAATTAGGGTATTAAGAGCATTGTAGTTCTTGAATAGAAATACGACAGTCAAGTTTCTCACGAAGGTGTAGAAGTTTGCCTATACAAAAAATGTAATACTGATCTTGGATTGGCCCTCATGCAGCTGTATCAGGCCACAGTCATCCATCCACTCAGGACCTGTTTTTTCAAAGCAGTCCTCTCATGGCATCCACTCTGCTGAGGTATTTCTATTTTGCAGGCAAAAGAGAAGCCAGCACAGAGGAGGTACACGGAAGGACTACTAGTCAAGGAACTGCTGGTTTGTACCAGCAGATATCATTTGCATGCACATGTGAGATTTATAAAGATAAACCTTGCATTTAGAATCTGGCAGTTTTCACATTTGGGCTGGACCACTAAACAGGGATTGAGGTTTCACTCCAGAAGAGAATGAGCAGGCAAAGAAATTGAAGGTATCTCTGACAGAAGGAACATCATCTAAATGTTACACTGTTAACTACAAATGTTTAGTAGAAATAAGAAGGTGCTGCTGAAGTGCATATAATTAAAATGTTTATTTAGACTCTTTTTCTTTGAATAATTCACTTGCCTCCAAGTTTAGGGCATTCAAATCAAGACTGTAAAATTTGATTTATTGTATCAATTCTTCACTAGTTCATGGTTAAATCTGTAAATGCCCTTATAAACAGAAAGGCATACAGAAGTAACATACAACCACTAATGAAGTATTTTAGTGTGAATGTACTGAAAAAATTAGGAACAATTAAAGGAGGACAGCCTTTAAAAGACCTAAAAACTTTTGTATTCCTACATTTCCTACTTGAATCGTAAAGTGTACTTTGATCATTTGTCTAATCTGCATACAGAACAGTATTTAACATTATCTAACAAGCATCTCTTATCCTCCCGTTTACGTAAACATAAAAAAAATAAGAGATGCGTTTTTAAAGCACAATGCTCTTGAAAGAACAAAAGACATGACAAAGCATCCCCACTTGCTAGCAATCGCCTAGCAGTAACTAAACACCATTCCTTTCTTAGTACCAAATACACACACATACCAAAAAAAAAAGCATAATGGGTAACCTTGATTTACTGAATTTTAGCAAAGTTAAAGGTCACAATTCTGCATGTGAGAAGATGTGGAAACTGTGTTCCTCCTAATGTCTTTGCAAGCCTTCCACTTGTTATCACTCCTTCTTTTAAAAGGGGGCCTTATGTCCCATGCTGTTTCTTGATGGTGTGAATTACTTGCATTGGACTCTGAGGTCCACAGTGTGTGGGACACTCACTTCAGCAAGTTTCCCTATTTCACACTGTTATATGGGGTTTGGAGTTGTATTTCATTGGACTTTGTGCTTTTATCCCTGTGGATTGTACTAGGATTCCAGTTCAAAAATCCCTTTTGGACAAAAGCTCAAGTTGTTGGTGCATTTCAGGTGGATCAAATGTACTATAAATTCAGAGATATCTTTACCACTCCTTTGCCATTAAAGTAGAAATGTTTTACTTCCTCACACCTTTTTCACAGCAGGTTTCAAGCAACTGATCTATGCTTATCATGCATCCCATTTAAATTTACTACCAGTTCACATGTGTCACCTGATAGTGAGCAAATTCCTAGAGAGCAGTAGAAGGTTAAATCCATTAATGATCTCTGTGCTTAAGAATGGAAAGGAAATAGCATTTGCAATTCCTTCCCTAAATGCAGAGGAGGTGGGGAGCAAAACAAGAAAAGGACAAACTACTGAGACTTCCTACTTTCTTTAGCTGTCATTTTCAATTGCCTGTAAGTCCTCCAGTGTTCGCTTCAGTGTGAGTGTAGACAGGCATAACAAATACCACCAAAAATCAAGAAATTCTGGTGAGGATTTAGAAATGTAGGTGTTAGAACAGACAGTGTCCAATCACCCAGTTGGTGGGGTTTGTTCATGTACAGTGCATTTTATAATTATTTGTTGTGTAAACATTAGTTCCTTCACTTATGAGCCATACTAATGTGAAATATCAGAAGCTATCACATATTATTTTATTACTTCATTTGCCACTGGACTGCATTTTGTTATGCAAGCAGGATCTTAAGAGTAACACAGGCTGTACAGCAAAGGACTTTCTGTAAGCAGCAGCAAAGAGTAACTTAACTGAAGCAGTGATACAACAGCAGTGTGATATCTATTAGTATTTTAAAAGAAATTATAGCAATGGCATCGAAGAGCAGATTCACACAGAGTAAACTTCAGCCACACCCAGCTTTAGCTACAACTAAGTCTCATGCTACTTCTTGCTTCAAGTAAACAACCAAAAGTTGAGGTAGCCTCTTTTGGGTAAGATTTTAGCATGTCACAGGACACTCACTAGACATTTGATTTTGGAATGTTAGGAATCATATTAACAGGACATACTGTGCTGAAGAGAGAAATCCTCATGTCATACGTATACACCAGCTGAACTGATTCTCACAAACACATTTACCTAAGAACACCCCTCCTAATCTAGTCTTGAAGTCAGAGGACCTAATTTATAAGAAAGCACTTGCTCTCTGTAACCATCATTATTTACCATAAAGCTGATGTACACTGAAAAAAATAAATGTGTTTACAGACTACAGAAGCTCTGGTTTGAGTCACAGATCTGAAACGGTTTCCAATAATCAAATGTCCACAAAGATTAGAGCTCTTGAGTAAGTTATGCTGAAGGACATCTGTATTTGTTTTTCAAGGAAATGCCATCTATCCCAGAGTAAAAAGGAGATCTCTGATTTCTCTGAGATCACTGCTGATCCCATGAGAACCCAGCTCTGCTCAGCTCCAGTGGGGATTCACCCTCTCGGTCCCTCCTTGCTCTCACCTACCTTGAGCTAGCTACTTCCAGAAAAATCACTTTTGTCTAACTATGTATCTAGCCGGTAACTGGAAACACAGTTAACTTGTTATTAAAACTTGTTATTTTTCTCTACGGATGTTTTCTGTAAGAGCACTAGGTTTTCGCGAACACATTAGGCTGAGTGGAAAGGGACAGTGGCTCCTCCAGCACCCGCCTGGAGCGGGCACTTCCAGCATGGTGCTGCCACCTTTCCCTACGAACACCATCGAGGCCTGAGTCACATCGAGTTAAAATTAGGCGGGGGTTCTCCTCGCCCTGCCTAGGGCCAGACCGGCGGTGGGTGCGGCGAAGGCCCGGCCGGCAGCC
>VXAX01003556.1:3912552-3952314 GCA_013399835.1 Leptocoma aspasia
GGCCGCGCCTGCGCAGGGCGATCTCGCCGCACCGCCCCTTCCCTTTCCCCTTCCCCTTCCCGTTCCCGTTCTCGTTCCCGTTCTCGTCCGTGAAGCCGGAGCCGCCGCCCGCCCCGCCGTGAGCGCGGCCGCTGCCAAGCGCCCGGCCCGCGGGGCCCTGCGCCAGCTGGCTGCGCTGCGGCCCGTGAAGAGCCCGGGGCAAGCAGCCCTCACGTGCCGCCCTTCAGCCGAGTGAAAAACGAGGCCTCTCTTAGCGCAAGTACAGGGCAAGTGAGGGCGTGCTCACACACAGTGCTCAGCAGCCACAGGGAAAGGAGCCTGTGGGGAGAACCCACATTTCCCACGTGTGTTTCATGACTGCCCTGCCGAGAGGGGACAGAGGCTTCCAGTAAAGGCGTTAACATGGCTGCGTTCATTGAACCGTTAAATCACTGAGGTTGGAAAAGACCTTGAGATTTATCTACTTTGTCTGCTCGACTGTTTTTCATTTTGCTGGGTCTCGGTCCATTCAAGTCCGGGTTTTTTTTAATGTATCTCAGGCAACATCTCTTAAGAATATTGCTTTAAACTGTGTAAGATCTGCTTTCAGAGCATGAGAGAGGGTGTGCTGTACTATTGAACTAAGTTAATTTTAGAAGACTTAAGTGGCTTGTTCGTTTTCTGTCCGTTTGGGCTGCTAGTTGGAAAATACAGTGGGTATTTTTTTCTTTTTAGGCTTGTGAGAGACCAATGCCCCTAAGCCAAGAATAACCAGGGAGTTGCTTTATCGCTGTGGAAATCTCTCTAACCACTATGGGCTGTGCTACAAGGCTTGTGGGAAAGTAATTTAACTTTTGTGTGTATTTGTCAGTAGGGAGATTAGTCAGATTCTTTAACTCACATAAAGTCTGCAGGCAACTGATGCTCTATTTTTATCTTGATTTAATGTTGCTCTCTGTCCTAAGAATCTGAAGAAGTTCTCTTAAGGACCACTAATAAGGCTGGTTTTTATCTGTAATGAAGATGGTTTATAATTGTAGTCTAGAGAAAAAAGATCCTTGATAGTGATACGGGGCGGGGGGCGGGGAGAGCAGGAAAGGAGCTGGTTCTTAAGCCAGTTTGTTCTTTGGATGTTCACACAGGGCTTCAGAAACAAGCTTACTGATTTGGTTTTCTGTCCATAGTATGGGTGATTTATGGAAAACTTCTGTTTTGGTGTTAATTTTCAGTTCACAGAACTGCAGTGTTCTCAGTGGTTGTATCAGCTTTGAGCTACTACTTGATTTCAGTCATCTGCATGTTCTCATTAGCTGGAGCTCGATTTCTGTACAAGTTCTGGAATTTTGTAAATGCACAGGAAAGAAAGTGGTGAGAGGTATTGCAATTAGTCCTTATCAGGTAATTCTTTCCACCTTGTTCTGTAGGTTGGAATATCATTGCACAAACACAGAGGTTAAATGAAGAACGTGATGAGCCAGTTAGCTCAAGCCTGCAGAATTAGGTGTTAAGGTTAATGTGCTTAGCTCCTATCCTGCTTTCAGCGGTGTTCTCTCTGATCTACGGCACACTCAATTATCGGCTGCTTGCAGGATCAGCCTGTTTGTACCAGAGGCTTGTGGATGTGTTTGAGACTGAGCATGGGACATGACACTGTGAGAACCGCGTGGATCTCTCCAGAGGCTCAGTCACACAGTGGTATTTGAAGCAATGGCAGTACCACACCTACCCTCCTTTCTAAACAAGACTGGAATTTGGCAAAATATTTAACAAGCTGTGTGTGGAATGCTGAGAATAACTAAGTCAGCATGTTAAGTTTCTTAGTCTTTAAGCATTGTAAGAGATAACTAGGGAGTTTTATTTTGTACGTTTTTATGACTGAAATAATGTGTACAGTTTAGAGGCAGTTTACCAAACTCAGCAGGTCTGTACTGGATTTCTGTTTGATTCAAGTCCTTTCTGGAGACAGGAGTTATGACACTACCTGTGTCCCCCATTCCAGCATTCTTATGTGCTAAGCAGTGAGCAGTTGAATCAAAATCAGTTTGCCAGAGGAAATTAAAAACTGCGTGCTTCAGAAGGAGTTCTAGAAGGCATGAAAGTGGAAATTGCAATAATAAAAGAGGAACTGTATCTTCTTTACTTTCATATAGCATGTGGGGTGCCATCAGAAGATTCACATTTGAGTAGCATCATTAAAAAAAAAAAGTCACTGGGGTGGATTAAAAGATAACTTTGTCTTCACAACCAGAAGTTTCACTAACTTCATTAATTTCATACAAAGTTTTGGTCTTAGAACTGCATCTGAAGAGAGAGATAAGTAGAGAAAACTCAATACCTGTGTGGTAGGAACTGTCTGTATGATTCATGGAGTTTGCAGCAAGGTTATTTTCAAGTGTGTGTACATGACAGGTATCAGTTTCTATTTAAAATCTGTGAAGTATAACTGAGGGAGACAAACAACTTGATTCAATTTCTTCTAAGCTGCCTCTAAAACATCTTATATATAAATGTTAACAGATTTGTTTTATTATAGACAAGAACAATAATAAACACTGTATTGTGCCTTCCTAAAGCAATCTACTGTTTTAAGGTGTATATTAGCAATTTCATAGCAGGTGGAGTAATTTTCTGTGTGTCAGATTTTAAAATTTTATTGAGAAAAAGGATCCAAGACAAGAATCAAATACTTCCTGCTTTAATCCATTATATTATTTGAAGTACTAGCTCTTTGGGCTAAAACATTCCCAGGGTGTACTGGTGCTGAATTCCCTTAGAAACTAGAATGGCTATTCCCAGCTCACATCCCAGTCTTACCAGCTGACCAGAGCAGATGAGAAGGAGCAGAGAAGCTGCAAATGAGGGATCCTCCCAGGGCTCTGGATAACTCTGCCCTTGTCTGCTTGAGCCCTCCAAATCCAGGGTAAGCCTGGGGTTGCCTCCAGTGCAGAGTTTGAGAAAGCACACTCAGGAGGAAAGTTGATCTGCACAGAGGACCAATACCTTTCTGTGGTAAACTGTCTTCTGGGAAGACAGATTGCTTTTGGAATAAACTGCAAATGGAATTACAGTTGTTTCAGAAAATTTCATTTTAAGTTGTGAGCCATACCACATGAAGCACTTGACAGTTCTTACCCTTTGCTTAAAGAATTGATTGAGATAAATTCCAAATAAAAATTGAAGCAAGTTGTTTGCCTTTGAATTGCCTATACGAGCATTTGTGTTTCCCTTCCTCATTTCACCAGAAATTGTGAAAAAAAGCTTCTTTTTCTTGGGCTTAAATGTTATGCTGCACTGCTTTGTATAGACCTTGGTAGTGTAACTAAATAGGTGAGAGCTGGGGGTATTTTCTTAACTGCTACAGAAACTGTTCAGCCTCTGAGTCAACAGATCTCTGGACAGTTGTATAATTGTTTCTGGGTGAATGGGAGGATATGAATCTGACAGGGATGTTAAGTGTACTACTATTCACACCTCTTGGCTAAAATCCTGTGTGTTTATGTTAAATGGAGAGGATGCAGATGAGCAGCGAGTGTGTAGGACTTCACAGAAATCCTCCTGCATGGGAGCTGCCTGCATATTGTGGGAAAATGTACTAAAATAGTACCAATTAGAAATCTAATTATTTTCCAGATCTTTAGCTTGAGATGTTCTCAAATTCATGGGTTTTATTTTCTGCCCTCCCAATGCTTTAAAGTAAAAACTGCATGTCTAACTGGTTTTGGCATAGGATGAAATAGAGATGGCAGTTTCTTTATCTGCAGGAGAATGTACCAGCATTCAGTCTTCAGAGTAATGGGAGGTGATGTTGGTACAGCATTTGTTCTTTCAAAGATGTATTTTTTAATGAAACAAATATAGTACAGATTAAAGGGTCTAAGGAATAATTAATGTAATCTGATCTTAATTTTAATTCCAAATTTGTGAATGAATTGTTTTACTCTAAGAGCCATATTTCTTGATTATATTCCTCCCTTCTTCTGCCTAGCCAGTACATGATGGAACAGGAATGAACCAGGATGTGTGGAACAGTTTTCTGGCTTCAGTGTTGCTGGAGGGCTGTCCCTGTAAGATGCTGCCACAGGCAGCACATGAATTCAGTGCATCAGCACATGAATTAGGTGAATCCCAGAAGATTCCATTAATTTGGGACTGTCTATATGAGTACTTTTACCAAATGAACACTTGACTAGAAACCTTCATTTCGGTCATCTGTTTACAACCAACCAGAGACCAAAGCTTATTAAAAGCCTTTTCACTGATAGGGTAAGATACCAATGCTGAGATCTGTTGGGCTAGAGCCTTCCCTCTATAAATAGCTTCAGCTGTGTTGGGCCATAGTGGGTCTGGAGAGCAGACTTGTAGGCTTTCTTTGTTTGCTCCTTTTGCCTTGATAAAAAACAACCTGAATTTGGTGGTTTTCCTGGCAGGATGTGGAAGTTAATTTGCACATACTGCAGATTTGAGGTGTGCTTTCTGCAATGTTTCAAAATTGGAGAAGAGGTATTCAGATTATTTCCTTGAGATAAAGGCTTTAAACCTTTCAATACTTTGTCTTATTAATGAGATGCTTAGGTACCTGTGGTCTGATTATTTAATGTTTTTATATATTACTTTGCATTAAGTTGAATTTTTTCCTGACTGCTATATTCAAGTAATAAGCTGCTATCGTTTTCTTCATCTGTAAATAATAATGTTTTTTGCTTGTCTATAGCACTGTAAAAGTAGGGAGTGAAACTCAAAATTGTGCAAGTAAATTAGGAAGTTCTAGGTTCTAAGTTTAGCCTAGTAGGGACTAGGCTAGAGTCAGTCTTGTTTTTTTTACTTGAGGCATTGCTAGAAAAATAATCTGTAGCTGAGCAAAATAATATTTAAATTTATTACTTAATCAAACATAAGACTTTTAAAAAATATTTCCAGAAGTTCTGCAACAAAGTATCATTCTTATTTCAAAAATCTGATAATAGGTCTATTAGCCTGTTATTTAGGATGTGGTTTTGACAGGGATTCCTAAGTAAGTGAAAGGTACTTGGGAAAATCCTCAGTAAGTGGTTCTGAGCTTTTAACTTGTTAATAATTCTACTGCAGAAATCAAAATGTTGAATAAATTCTGATCACTACTTCATGAGTAAATATTTTTAATTGCCATGAAAAGTGGTTGTGCTTATGTTTATGAGCTTTAAAGACCTTCTGTCTCCATCTGTTTATATAGTTGCTGTGCATGATGACTGATGTTGCCAACTGGTTACTTCAGCTCTGTAACAGAGCAGATATAAAAAGCTCTTCATGTATACAGGAGCTGATGCCCTCATCTCTTGGTCAGGCAGTCTATAGATGCACAGAAATTCTCAGTGCCATGTTTTGGTATTGTTAGTATCAATATATTGATAATGAGTGTTGCAGATAATCTAAGTGATGAATATTAAATATGCTTTTTATTGACTCTTATCCCTGGAACGCTATTTCTGGTTTTTAGATGGGTAGGACAAAAAGTAACTCTCTCTGGAGGCTGCAGGTCTGGTCCAAAGCTTGCTGAAGTCAGTAACAAATTAATCTGATTTCAGTGACCTTTCCATCAAGGTGGAACTGATGGAAAGCCTTCACACTGACCCACAAAAGCCTCTATTCATGAATGGATAGAGGCTTTTGTGGGTCAGTGTGAAGGCTTCTCCTTTCTCAATTCCTGCGTCAGTGAGAATCTGTGTAAGCAGCTGGTTTGTGTCATTGTGGCATGATCTTTAGCTTTTGATTGGTATTTCCTCATTTCTAATTTAAAAGACAAAAGAGGGCACGGTGTAGTTACCCAGTCCTGAAATACTTGTGAGTTTCATCTCGCTGTTAAGTGTGTTTGAAATTAGCTGATGAAAAAGCTAGTAATGGGAAAGCTGATGGGTATACAGGCATAAATCTTCCACAGATACACTGTGAGCATGCCAGCTTTGTTCTCTTCAATAAGGTTGGGGGAAAACAAAGTACTTTAGTCAGTTTATTTCCTGGAAATTATGTTTTTTAGAAAATTCCTGTCTACTTCAGTGAACATAGCAAATAACAGCTAGTAGGTAGTGGTTTGCCAGGAGTGAAATAAGAATTGTTTGAGAGTAGCATTTACAATTGAAATGGATCTTTTTTGTGACTCTTGGTGTCCTTGGCTGTCTGGCTGAAAATTGTACCCAAGATCTTTCCAGCCTGGAATCACAGCATCAGAGGCTGCAAACCAGTTTTTTCTTGGTTTAATGCTCAATTGACAGTCAGAAGTTGTTGACATAAATGTAGTGTGTATTGTTTAAATAACAAACATTAAAGCTCTTATGAACTAGAGAATATTAGTCTCCTGTAGTGCTTTTGTTTGTATTTCTATTAGCAAAACCAGCTTTAGCCTCTTTCACTTTGGAAGAGTGGTTTTGGAAATCATGATGGATAAAATATGTTTGAATGCTTAAATGTTCTGTGAAATGTGTTGGTGGGTGAAGCCCAGGTACAAAGCATTAAGAATTGCCATTCAAGTTTGTTGGCATAATTGAAATTGGTATTATCAGAAAACTCAAGGGGTACATTGGCTGGTATTTTTCAACACATTATGGATTTCCTGGTGGGGAAAAATAGCTGATTTTGTTGGATGTAAAAATGTATATGTGATATCTTTTCTTGGCCATCTTTCACAGACCTCAGGATTGTTCGTGGTGCTGACTGGATGTAGAGGTGCAGCACAAAATCACTGTTGGATAGCTCATCCCAGAGGAATCTCAGAATGAGAAAATAGGTCAGAAAAGGGAATATTTCTGTTTTAATTAAATTGTCCTTTCCTGAGCACACTTGAGCAACTTTTGAAAACATTGTGTCAAGTTTTTCTTGATTATTATTTATTGCCTAACCTTGTCAATGTTGGCAAGATAATGTCTAACTTACCTGTTCTACTTTGTCTCTTCTGGTTTTTTCCTTTGAAAGCCAGTAGGTTGAAATTAAGCTTATTTTGAAGTGCTGGAAAGGTAGGGTCTCTGCATATCATTAGTAAGAAATTCTCTGGTTTCAGAAGGACTACTATATTGTGGTCTTCTAACTAAATGAGTTAAAATCACCATGGAATTTGTAAAAGCTTATCCTGGTTTCTTTCATCTTATCAGTTTTCACAAAAGCCTGGTGTTTTTCTTTAGTAAAGGAACACTAAATGGCAGTCTAAATAATGTATGCTTTTAGATTGTCCAGTTATCATTAGAGGTCAGCTTTCTTGAACAGAGGATGCTAATATCTTCACCTCAGGTTTTAAGGCTACATTATCATTGTGGCATTTACATCAATGTAACATTGGGCTGCCTAAGCAGAAATGGAGCTTCTTCCTTGTGAGCCAAAAACCGAAGTGACCAAAAACCTCAAAGTAATAAATGAATAGGTGAAGGATGGAATTAAGAGCCATTCTCCTTCACTATTCTGTTCTCCCTAAATATTTTACCCCTTACCTACACTGAACTCATGCTTATAGTTCAAGTCCATTAATGTTATTCAGTTTTAGGTGCAATTTATTCTTGTTTGTTAGATGGCCAATTCAGTGAAGGTTATATAAGTTAAAGAAGTTAATGGGCCTGTTAACTAAAAGAAAAAAAAATCTGTTATGTGACGAAACACTCATCTTTTTTTTCCTAGAGTCCTAAAATTACAATGGAATACAGGGCACTGCCTCAGGACTTAAAGTAATTCTTAACATTTTGGAAACTAAGGCTTGATTGTGTAGGTGTGTTCTGCACAATATAATGTAAGAGAGAACTTCCTTCAAATAGTGTATGAGGTTCACGAACTAAATAAAAAAAATAGTTATATCAGATGTCCTGTGTTAATCCTGACTTTGAATCATTTGATTTTTTTTGTGCTTGTAAACTAGCACCTGAGACCAAGTAAGGAATAAAAGCAGAGGAGGACAATAAATCTCATATAGCAGGAAGAGAGAATTGTAGATACAGAAATGATATAACCAGGAATGATGACTGTTAAAATCCAAGAGGTAGGGTGAAAAGCTGAGGTGAAAAGGGTAGTTTTGTATCTTATCAAAAAGGGGAAGGATTGTGCACTGGGGAATGGCAGTGCAATGTTTGAGGTATGAGTATGTAAGATTCACTCAGTGAGTTCTACACGTGGTTCAATGTACGGTGCAAGCAAAAGTAAATTACTTAAACCTTTAATTGCCTCAGTTCCCATAAAAAAAAAAAAAACAGATGATAATTTATTCCCAACTTCTTAAAAATGTGGGGAGGACAAATACATTAAGTATTGCCTGGAACGTAGCCGGTTGTACAAACTCATATTGTACAAACTGGTTGTAAGGTCCTCATATCTGAATGAATATAGGCCAGAAGTTATGGAGTATGGGCAGTATGTATTCTTAAGGAGAAACTTCTGGAATTTGCTGTTCTAATAAACTCATGCAGTTTCTTTCCTATCAGACTTGATTTTCTTGAAGTAATATAGGAAAGTCTTAGATTATTTTCCAAAGTGATAAGTAAAATACTTCTTGCCTTGAATGTGTATCATTTCAGAGCATATTCAATTTACTCATTCCTAGGAACAGAAGTAGTGATGTCTAATGGAACTGACGTTCATTAATTTTATGTTGAAGATGATGAAAAATGGAAGTTATGTAGGTTTTTGCAGGTTCTGTTGGATTGGAAGAATCCAGAGAAATTAGTAATAGAGGAATGAGCAGAAGTTCTCTTGGATATTCATAGCTTCATCCATAAGCTACTTTAATGGGTCAGTTCAGATAAAAGAAATGGTTGTCAAATACATTACATTTTTGTTTTGCCAGCAGATTTCATTTCCATTATTTTCATACTGTATGCTTAATATGTCTGAAAAGAAGTCAGTCTTTCAACAGGTCTTCATCCAGCAAATTGGATGATGGCAGGTGAAGAGTAGGTAATATAATTTGACCTGTAGCTATATTTGGTTAGATAAATTTCTGAAATGCCAAGTAAGGTAGAATTGCTCAACAAACAAAGAAAATAAATACTGGGGTTAGCATGAGTTCTTTGGGAATATGCCAGTGTAGATATGATTGTGCTTTTTTGCTGAGGATGTCAGATCAACTTGTTTAAAGCAGTGTAATTTCTTGAACTTAGACCTGTTTTTTTTTTTTTTTTCTGTTTTCCCACCTTAGATCATAAAAGAGCATAAAATTGAGCTGAGATGGAGGGAAGTGACTTTATTAGCTCTGTAACTGCATGGATTGCTGATTCTAATGGACCTGTTGGGAATACAGACTTTGCAGTTGGGCTGTTCCCTGGCCTTCCTGTGTCAGCAATGGAGCCCCAGGAGGCAGAGCTCTGACTGCTCAGGTGTGAAACTCATTCCTGCAGTAAGCTCAAACCCCTCATTGCATCAATGCTTGTAAAGCAGTACTAATCCTAAAGAACAGCAGCAAGCTGTTTGCCAGTAGTGCTGCTCTTGACATCTAGTTCCTGAGCTGAGAAGTCACTATTTAATTTTTAGAATAATGGGATAGAACTACTCTTGAAGGATCATGAGTACTCTTATTAATGAGAAGTGTGATGGCAAACTTCTGTCATGGAGCCTGGAGCTAGATTGGAAAGCCAATGTAATGTGGGAAAGTGTAGATAACTTTTACATTGGAACACCTTCAGTCCCCACTAAACTGTATTTTGAATTATATAAGATGAGCTGTTGAGAATTTGAAAGAATAGAGTTTGACCTATTTGGGTAAAGTTTCCCCACATCTTTCTAAAATACTGATGTTGGCTGCAAGAGTGAAATTTTATTTTTTGAAAGGTAAATGTGAGTCAAGACATTTAAGGGGCTTTCATTTTTTTGATACTCATAGTCTTAAGAAGGCGGGCTCTGTTTGGAGAGGAAAAACTTTGCATAACACCACCAGTCTATCCAGCAGTACAGTGTAAGTGGCTTTGCAGTGCTCAGCAGTGGAGAATGCTGCTGATGGACAGCTTCCTTCTCCATGTTTGC
This sequence comes from Leptocoma aspasia, assembly GCA_013399835.1. Taxonomy (NCBI): domain Eukaryota; kingdom Metazoa; phylum Chordata; class Aves; order Passeriformes; family Nectariniidae; genus Leptocoma; species Leptocoma aspasia. Next base: position 3,922,495 of record VXAX01003556.1, read on the forward strand.
ATGCTCCAAGGAAAGCTGAGATGCCCACTAAACAGTTTGTCACTTCAGAGCTGCCTGGAGAAGGAAATTGCACAGAATAGCTTCCAGGATCATAACTTTATCCTTTAAACTTACCTGGATATAAAATGTAAGTGCTTGTTTTTTAAACACTGTGTTTCCCAAGTTGAAGGGGTAAGCATAGGTAAAGGGACTTGACAGCTGCTTCCCATTTGGGATTGGACTTTTAACTTCCTTGGGAGCTGGTAAAGTAGAACTTACTTGTTTGCCATATGGAGAAAGAAGATACAAGTAACATCATAATGTATGAAGGAATTAAAAACTACACAGTATGATTGCACAGTTCTTAATTCTTACTATGTTACCTCTTCACTCTTCTATAGTTGCCTTTTTTAATGAGGAATGCAATTTAAATGGACAACGTTTTGCATGTTTTTCTTTTCAGCTTCATCAAATCCAATTCTTGCACTTGCTCATTTTATGGAACTTTCCACCCATACCCATCACTTACTAATTTTTTTCTCACTGATCAGACTGTTCAGTTTTCTGCATGGTTTTTCTGTTGGCAGCTGAAGTTCATAATATATTGTTTATATATTGTAATCAAGTTCCTGTTGAGAGAAGTATGTTAATATTTTGATTCTCACTTGTCTCTGAGTACCTTGTACTTACTGAATGAATACTATATTTTTGAAAAGATGTCTTCAATTATTTTCTAATCTGGCTTCCATCATATAAACTAAATCTCCATTTGCTGCTTTTTAGATTTGTGCTGACAAATATGATGTCTTAATGGTTTAGTTTTATATCTTTTATTTTAATTTGTTATCTCAAATTTTTCTTCTGCTCTAGTGTTTCATAATGGTTAACATGAAATGTTGCCATGCCTCACTTAATGTTTTTTATGAGCACATGGCTCCTAAACTGACACTCATTTAGATGGCATGTTAGTTTTACCTGCAAGATTAAGTTTTTATATAAAATGAAATGCTGACATAGGTATAGTTCTTGCAATGCAATTTCAGGTAACTCAGAACATTAGCCAAGACAGAACAAACTGCACTGCTTTCTGAATTCCTGTATCTCTGGTCTGTTGTAAAGATTACTAATCTCTAGAGAAAGATAATGGATCACATGTTTAGTGTAATAGCCTTTTGGGTTTTTTGCTTTATCTGCTAATTTTAAAATCTTGTAAAGTAAGCTTGTATAAACAGGTTGTAATGTGAAATTTATTGGAAGGGAAACCAGTATGTATTTACTTATTTCCTGTCATATGCTTAATACTACTGAAGCTGTTTACTTATATTCCATGTGCTTTCTAACACAAGTCAAACCTGGAGTTGCTCAAATCATTAGCTGGATACAAAGAGTACTTTGATATGGAATGGATTGCAAATTCCTTGTGTTTCTTCACTTGTAATTTTCCTCTTATATTTTTTACAGAATGTAAAATTCAGGTGCGTGTGTGTGGCACTCAAGCACCACCGGTCACATGGAGCAGTAGCTGTCTTTCTGTAAATGATGTCACTTGACATGGAATAAAGGTGGGTTACAAAACACTCTTCAGAGCTACTTTAGTACCAAACTCATTTGTGTGTTGGGGCATTAAACAGAACTCCTGCTAAAAAGATAGATTTCTAACATTGGCACTGCTGCTTCTGTTCTATGTGAAAACTTCCTGCTAATGTTTTTCAAAATATGTTTTGAAGAGTATTGTGATTTTAGCTATGTATAGCAGCTCACATGGTTTTCTGGATAAAGAATATGCTAATATACTAGTAACCAATATTGGCCTTGTGTACATTAGTCCTATTGTTTCTATTCTAGTGAAAATCAAGTATAGAACTTGCAACACTTGACAGACAGAAAAAAAAATTGCATTTGCAAACAGGATTACAGTTCCAATACAGGAGGTGTTAAACTATGAGGTGACCATTTCTTTAATTTCTACTCTCTTTGTGTTACATTGCAGAAAGAAGCAATTTATAGTTTTACTTCAGATTGGAGCATCTTCTACATGAAGATAAATGAATAAATAGATAAATTTCTTTAGTTTCCATCGTTAACTCTTCATACTTCAGGAGCTTTGGAAGTTAAACAACTTAAAATTTCAGGGGCAGGACTATGTAGTACTGCAAGTAGTAAAAACATTTATAAAAGTAAAAACATTTATAAAAGTTACTGAATCAAAGGCAGCTGAGTGAAGGTACACAGCAATAATAGAACAGCACAGATAATAATTGATGTATTGCCTCAAACAAAAACAGTGAAGAAAATGATGTGCTTTGACTGAGAACAAAGGTACAAGAAGGTTTTTATCAGTGGTTATGCTGCTGTGGCCTGTTGCTACACACTATGACTTGGAACAGTAGAGGGAGACTTTATACATCATATGTTGAGTTTTTTGATTTTGCTTGAGGTGTTTTCAGACAGCTGAACTACCGTGGAAAAGGGTACAGGCCAAATTAGTGTTTCTGGCGTTTAATTAGTGCGCTTCATTCACATTTTGTTCCATTGTGATGATTTCCTTTAACTTTTCACAGTTTCCGGGCACAGTGGGATAGAAATTGTGATCTACAATTTTTTGAAGTATAATCTGTCAAATTATTTTTAATAAATAGTCAAATGCATTGCTGCTCTAAAGTCTGAGAGAAAAGCTACTTCTTTGAAATAAGGAAATTTGCATCTAAAAGGCACCTTTGGCTCAGTCAGCTATGTTGATGGTTACTCAGTGTCACCTGTTCCCTGTTAAAGCATAACCAGTTTGCTAAACTAACATCCATCTAAACCATTGAAATGTAAAGGCTTATATATTAAAAAGCTAATGCTAATTTTCTTTATTTTTCATATCTTAATTTTTTCTGATGTAAAGGCCAAAAGACTTGAAAACTTTGTTTCTGTTTCCAGAAGATTCATGGTAGTTCTCACTCACTTAAAATAATCTGAGTTTTTTGTGTTGGTTTCCTGCAGTACCCTGGTAAATTAACAACTTTACTAATTACTGGAAAAGCCATGAAAGAGTGTTTGACATTGATGCAGTTCTGCAGAGAAGTTGGCAGCTGTGTTCCTTCTGTGGCCACAACAGGGAGCGAGTGTGGGCAGTGAACCATCAGTGATGTTTGTAATGCTGTTCACCAGTGTACAGGGACTGCTTGGCCCAAGTCTGAAGGTTATATTTCCTTAAGGAGCTTTTTATCTCTTAAAAAATCTTAAACCTCTCGACTTACAGATAGAAGAGCAAATCCTTTTCACTTACAGCTGAAGGGTATTCTTGGGGTGTGTGCAAAAGGGAAATATTAAAATAATCTTGAAAATCCTTTGGCTTTTCAAGAACTGAAATTCTAGATTTGGATGTAAAAGTCAGTACTGTCATGTCATTAACATCTCTGAAGAGTTTTGTTTAAATTACAATTCTCACATCCAAAGCATGTGTTTCAACTTTTGAGACACTGGATCTATAGAAATGTGTAAAGCCAGCTTTCATCTTCCTGCGAACAAAAGTACTGAGGAGATCAGCTATTGATTAGATTGCCAGCTCCTTTGAACCTCACAGAAATACACTAATGATACCACATAAAGGATGTAGCTGCACATCAGAGGAACAGATAAAATGTGCACAATGTGGCTTGGGGTGGGGAGGGAATTAAATAGGTCTGGTGCCATAGGTTCAGTCCTGACAAGAAGTCCTTGCTGCCATTTATGTTTGCAGGAAGGTTAAATGTTTACTCTTCTGGAGGTGAAGAGTGATATAGATCACTCTATAAACAGTGATGAAGTAAATGAAGTCATGATTGAGCTATTGGTCTAAAGGTGTCTTGTGGGCTCCTGTGCCATCTGGCTTCTTCTGGAGCTCCTTGTGTAGCTTGTAGTTTTGAACAGCCTTGGAACATGACTTGATCTAGCAATGGCTTGTGTCCTTCAATATGACTTCTTGGAGTGAGGGACTGATTTTTTCAGTTGACAGATAGTGAACTTGAACTGCTTAGTCATGCTGACCCACTTGTCAAGTATCCCCCTTGTGTTAAAGCCAAGAGGAAGTGCAGCTTCTGTTAAGGTCTATTGCTAACTTAACCACTTGTGGTGGGGAGTGAAAGACATTTTCCTGGCACTAGCAGATTACTTACATGGTAATAAAATAAAGTAGATTACTTTCCATGGTCAACTTAAGAATTACACCTTTTCAACACCCTGTCTCCCACAGTACAAAAGCAAAAGGACAGACCTATGGCTGCTGTCCAAAACAGTGACGATATCCCATTTTTGACTATGAACGTGCAGTCAGCATCCAGGTTTTCATTATAAGACTTCATATTTTTTGAGTAAGGCTTTTGTAAAGATGAGAAAATAATATTCATGGCTTTGTATTTTAAATATTTTATATANTTTTACTAAAAAAGCCACAATGATGCCATTCTAATATTGTGAGGTATTTTAATATGCTGAAATATATGGAACAATATCTTTCTTGACAGAAGGTATAGCAGTGTAGTTGTTTAAATAGTTGTCAAAAATAGGAGTTTGGGGAATGAGTGTTCTTCAATGAAACGTGCATGGCACATTTGTATATCTTTGACCTTTTACCTTTATCTTTCTTTTCTATTCAAAAGGTCAGTGTTCTCTAGAACTTTTAACTTCTTTTGTTTGTAGCAGCCACTGGATGCTCATATCTCCTTAATTATATGATTTTTGTATTGCAAAACAAAAATCAATAAATAACATTTACTTAAGGGGCCATCTTGAAAGGCACAAAGGCTGTGAGGAAAGAATTATCAAGTTAATCACAAAAGCTTACCACCTTTACTCCAGTTTTCAAACACAGTGAAGGCTATCTCAGTGGCTGAATTGAAAGTGTATTATCAGTGTTCCGATTTTTGCATAATTTGGTTCCAAAAAATAATAATGGTAAAATAAAATGGCTGATGCAACTGCTCAGTAGATGCTTTTATATGATCCAAGCTTGTATTTCCAGAAGAAATGTCTTCATTTTAGATCCAGGGAAGTATTTTCCTTCTAGAGCACAGCTTTAGAAACCACAGGCCCTGATCCTGCAGGCAAGTAGATACACATTAAATATTAGCAATAGCAATGCCATTTGATTGCTTGCCTTCTTTTTATATATTAATAGTTCAGTAACAGTTATGAAAAACACCTTGCCTCTTACTCAGTATTTTGATTTAACATTTTTTACAGTGTCAGGCTATGGAACTGCTTAGAACACTGATTTCTGGTTTAAATTATTTCCCTGCTGCTGTAGGAGTACTTAGGGAGGTTTCTATTGTGTTACTTAAACCATAGGTGTTCCATATTCTAAAAATAATCTTGTTACTGAAAGTGCTCCAAATAAGGGAAAAAATTTGGATACCTCATGTTTTATGGCTACAAATTGCTGAATATAGGTTTTGTGTACTTGTATACCAGCTATACCATTTGAGTCCAAATGCTATTGTAGTCCTCTGGTAATAGCCAGTGAGAAGAACTAAATACTGAATGGGTTAGTATTGCTGCTATTTAACTTCAATAGTAAGTACTAATAGAAATTATTTTATCGTCAATAATAACCTAAGTACCTCATTTAGAAGTAACTTTATACTAATTACAGATACTGTTGTAGGCAAATGAAGGCTTGAGGTTTTCATCAGTTTTGGTATCAACTAGCAGGGTTCTTGTTAGACCACCAGGTCTGGTTGGCAGCAGCCTCTGTGCACAGTATTCCATGTGCTAAGGTGGTGTTACTATGTGAGCCAAATAACCATCCTGGGTAAAATTGCATTTGGTTAAACAGGTTAGTTATGGACAGGACTACAGTCTTTGCCTGAAACCTTGTATTAAAATTCAGATAAAAGGTGTTTGGTGATTGTAACAGTCACCAAACAATGGATGACAGAAATAAGACCTGTCCTATTCATTTCCCTAGCTGCCCATGTGTACGTGTATGTTCTCCCACATCTGTGTTCCCTTGACTTCTTGTTAGGTCCCACCAGCCTTGGCTACTGCAATCCATGTAGATCTCCTTAGGCTGCCACTCACTTATATATGTATAATCTTCTTTTAAGCCCACATGATACATCCCTCACTCTTATGTAGAGTAAGCTTGCTTCAGCTACAAGTTGCTTAGCTTGATTTCTTCTGTCAGTTTTTATTTTCCATTGTGTTCCTCTTAATATGTTTGGACCAAGCTTATTGATTTAGTAGATAGGTGCTGTCACTGGTATATTGATTCACTTGCAGTGCCAGCAGGAGTTTTTTCTTGCACAAGTTGCAAGCAAAGGTGTAATGTGTTCATCACTGCATCCCAGAGTTGTTTCAGTTTCTAAGTGTATGAAACTGTTACTACACTGCAATTTCTTCCTTGGAAGTTACTGTACAGCTGTAGTACCTGGCTTTTTAAAAAGATCACCTTGAATTTTGGAGGGAGACTTGAGCAGCTTGATAAAAGTGCCAGAAGAGTTTCCTGTGATGTAATCAGAATTCTGCATCAAGAAGTTTTTCTGGTGTCCCTTTGGTTGGCAACTGTTTTAGTAGATTTTCTACTCCACAATCACATGGGCTGAGAAAAAAGAAAAGCCCAGCCAAACAACCCTACAGCTGGAATTGAACTGAAACTAAATACTCTGAAGATGGCTATGAATAATTCAGTTTCCTCTGTTGTGTGGTAGATGAATCAATCCTTTAATTTTTTATACTACATGTAGGAGGAGTATAAAGTCAAGTATGCAAATAAGGGAGGATAAAGTTGACAATAGAAGTTAAAATTTACAATTTAAGGATTATCCTATTTTATGTATTTATTACTGAGCCAGCTTTTCAGCAGGTAAAGGACAATATAATGTTTTCTTGCATATTTTAGGGATCAAGTCATTAACTGCTTACCATTTAGGATGTTCATCATCAAGCTGCAGCAAATCAAAGTAGGAAGTTAAAAGAATACACTGTTTATCTCCTAAACTTTAGTGTTTCTAGAGGAGAAAGTACACTTTTGCATTGTATTGCTATAGTCCTTTGTCTTCTGATGCATTGCTGTCTTTTATTTCTGTAATTTTATTTGTAGCTTGAAACTTTGTAGTGTGTAACAGATATAAAAAAACTCCTAACTGTAGGTTGAATTAGTGTGGTTTGCTTTTAGTGTACAGGGCTTAAGTAAAGACTTGATAAGACTATTTGGATGTAACTTCTCAAAACAGAGATTTAAGCACATAGCTACCGTGAATATTCAGGAAAGATAGAACCTGAAGTTGTGTCACCCTTTTAAATTTCCTTGGCATAATGCTTACTGATTATCGTGGTGAGTGAATACTATTAATGAGTGGAAAAACATGGAATAACATTGATGAGCATTTGTAGGGTATTTAGGGGTACTTTAAGGTCATGTATGTAACATCAGAACATTTCTAGAGTAACTATGGGAAGAGAATTTTTAAAGCTATTTTTAGTTTTGTTCTATGTGCAGCAAATCACTAGAGATTAACAATCTGTTAATAACAGTTCGTTTTAAAAACCTTTAAATTTAGAATTCCTGTCTTACTGTTTAGATTGGAGGAAATACACTATGTAGCATAAATATATTTCTGTATGTTAAACCTCAGTTGCAGTGTCTTGCAAATGTAGAACTTGCTGATGTAGTTACTGTTTTTTAATAGATCATTGACCCGTCAATCAGACTCTGACCATTTCAGAGATAAAAAGCTTGGCTTTCATTGGCTGTTAGGAATAGAGTACCTTTCCACAAATTAGGAAATGGTGTAATAATTAACAGGTATAATGGATATGTGCATTCAGGTTTCAGTTTTATCTTCATGAGTTTTAGCTCATGTTATCTTTGGTGTAGTTAGTTAACCCACTGCCTGCCCACAGGTAACTTAACTACAGGTATAAAATGGAATTTTTTTTATGGCTGTAGAATTTTACGAAAATAATTGATAGGGTTTTTTTGCTCACCTTTTAAAATCTGGAGTGAATTGTTCTTTCAGACTTCTATTTATAACAAGCTGTGGAACTTCACTAACAAAACTCATTAAGTGAGTAATAATTCTGTTTTAAAGCAGCAAACCAAAGGTTCTTTAAACATTTTTGCGTACAGAGAATTTAGGTAAACTTTAATTTTGTTTTCTTTCTGATTTACAGACTTAAATGATTCCTAGTACAGGAAGGAGTTTGACATCTTTGACGCAAAAAGTCACTTGGAAATTGTCCAAGCAGGTCATTTAGTAGTGGACCTGTTACACCAGTCGAAGTTGGCAGAGGTCACTTACCCTTCTTAAGGTAATTTATGTTTTGAAAATACAAGCTATATTTTAATTGCAAGCATTCATTAAATAACCTCAAGATTCAATTCAATGTGGTGTGATCATAGAGTCATAGAACAGCTCAGGTTGGAAAGGCTCTTAAAAATCATCAAGTTCCAAATCCCATGCCATGGGCACGTTTCACTAGACCAGGTTGCTCAGGGCCCCATCCGACCTGGCCCTGAATGTAGTGGCACTGCAAAATGTGAATCAGGAAAGCAAATCCTAAATTTAGAGAAGTTACAGAACTGGAAAGTTAAGGAAAACTTTCTGAATTTCTGTGTAACTTAAAAACCTTTAAACATGTCAACAAGCAAAAGAGAAGTGATACTTAAAATGGGGGCTGATAAATTACTATTTAACTGGACATTTACTAGGTTCATTTGACCTGACAGTAACATTTTCTATTTGTCACAGATCTGTTAGTAAGCTTTTTACATCATGTATTAGGTAGCCTTTTATCAACAATACTTACTAACATCACTTCTTTAGCGATTCAACCTCACAATCACGTTGCTTTGTTTTTCCCTGACCTGATCCACTACTTTAGTGTTGACTGTAAATTCTTTTCTTCTGGTTATTTGTATATTACCATTCTTTATACAACTCAAAGCTTTCACAGCTTTGGGTATTGTCCTTTAAAAGGTACCATTTTCTGGGACTAAATTTAAGTGTACAACTGCAGAAGTTTGGACAGTCCAATGTTTTAAGTGGTATTTGTTTTGTTATGAACATTAGAGTGAGCAATACCAGTCACTGGGTTTTGTAGCATCTTTGTATTTTGCCCTAATTTTAGTGATTGTATATTGCTTTTCTAGTGACAGCAATGCTATACCAGAGATCAGTGTTCTGGGGTTTTTCCATGTTATAATAAGCCTTTATGAATGTGCAGATGTATCGACCCCTAGTGGGGTTGTTAGGAAAATGGTTGCTAATTTAATTAGTGCTAAATGAAAAATTTGCATCTTTTTCAGTGCTGCATTTGTTTCAATGGTCTTTTCCTTCTATTTACAGCTGGATTAGCTCTTGAATTTTTTCTGGTGTTCTCTACATCTGCAGAATTGCCTATTAAAGCAACTTCTATTAGCAACAGCACTCCCAAAACAAGTAGCTGTAATCAGCACTCTAATGAACAGTTACAGCTGTTTGTGCATATATTAAAATTATAATTATACAGCAGAAATTTTAAAAAATAAAAGGTCGTTTTGTGTGCTGTGTAAGTGGGCTTATTTTTAATTAGCTAGTAAAGCTAGTAATTTCTTGAGCAGTTTGATACTACATAAATGAATTAAAGCAAATCCTAAATCACCTGCTCAAGCATTACTGACCTCTTAGTGGTTATCAAATAATTATAATTTATCAGTAATAGCCTGAAATAGTAGTTTTATGCCAAAACAGCACGTAAAATATTGCATTTCTAGCAAACTTTAATTTTGAATAGCTCTAGTGTTTTAGTAATTTAATTGAAACTGTAATTTTCTGGGAGATGAAATGATCTAACCATGATGTGAAGATTTTACATTTATTTCAGATGAGTTAAAATCAAGTACTAAATAGTGAAGTCACATTTGACTGTTTAATTAGCAATAATATATGAAGACAAATAGGTCAATAATTAAACTTAATTTTAACTTCACTATAATGTGTTTCCATGTATCAGAATCAGAAACTAGGTGTTGCTGTAAATTTATTGTTCTATGCAAGTTTTATATTTGCTAAATGTATAAATAATACTAAATATTTCTAAAATAAATTCCCTTTTTTAGATTTTGTCCATCTATTTTTGTAGGCTTTAAGTAGTCAAGTAGTGTTTTTACAGTTTTACAGTTAAACTATGAAATATTCCCATGAATTTTAGCTGGTTTTAAAACTGTAAAGAAAAAGTAAAATCCTTTTTTTCCATTTGCTAATATTTATTATTGTGCTTATTGTATAAACCACGTTATTTTAAGTCAAACTTACACAGCAGTCAAATATGTCCAAAAGACCTCAAATTCATATTTTTGTGGGAGCACCCAGTATTCCGAGCCCACGGGAGGGGTTAGAGCAAAGTAGCTCAGGCCCTGCTGGTGAGAAATGGAGGGAGCTGCGCTGTGTGTGTGACACCCCTGGCTTTGTTTCTGGGGAGCTCTGGGGTGCTGCTGTCCCCTCAGTGCCCCAGGCAGAGAGCTCCACGCTCACAGGGGTCCCTACAAGTGGGGACAGCGCTCAGCAGGGCACGTTCATGGCAAAAGAAGGAAAAGATGTGACATCTGCTGCCCCTGTGGCACTGACTTGTACCAGCACACCTAAAAAGAGCACAAGTTTAACTTGCTCTGATTGCCAGCTATCCAAAGATAGATTTATACCTGCAGATGGAAATCTGGCTGCAGATCAACACCTGCCCCAGAGCTGTGCAGAATCAGCTGGACAAGAGAAACCATCACGTGCCTGCTACCCAGAGCTCTCTGAGAGAAAAGCCCATCCTTCAGAAGTTAACAGCTCTGACATTTCTGCTTTGGTTGCCGGTACTGAGCAGGTCAGCATCCATCTGCAGTCTGTGGGACTTGAGGCAGGTCACAGAAGTGAGCATCATGAACATCTAAGTCAGTATAGGGATATGTTTTTCAAAAAAAGTCAGGAGTCCAAATCAGAAGAACCAAATGACTGTGCAGACTTTGCAGTGTCAGCAGACACTGAATTTTGTAGTGTAGTGACTTTGAGTCAGGTGGCTGTTTTTGCACAGAATGAGGTGCAGGAAAGAATTGTAAAACTGTCAGAAATAGAAGCAGGTGAAAAAGCTGAAGAGCAGCAGTATGATCACTTGCAGTGTGATTCTGGTGTTGGAACATGTGCTACTAATGTGACTGAAAATGAATATAAGGAAGAGGATGCAAGTTCTCTTGAACTTTTCAGTTCTGAGGATGATGGGGAAAATGTCTGCATTAAAGCTACAGAACAGGAAGAAAGTGCTCAGGAAAATGCAGGGAAGTTTCAAGAACTTAATGTTCCTGCTGAGCAATTTGTAAATAAAATCCATATCGAGCCATTGAGCTCTGGAATACTGTGCTCTCAAGGGAACTATTCTCACAAGAACTCTTCTAAAAGACCCAGAAAGTATGAAGAGTCCTTTCATCTTTTTCACTCAGCATTTAAAAGACAGCTGAAATCCAAGAGAGCTAAACTGAATTCTTCTCCACCTGGTTCTGGGGTGAGAGTGGATCCAGACAGGATGACAGAGTTCAAGAAACTCCAAAAGGAACTATCACTACTTAAGAATTGCTGCAGCAAAAATCAAAAGTACAATATTTTGGTCACGGTTGTGCATCCTTGTCATATCAAAGAAATACAGATGAAGACTAAACCAAAATCTTCATGTAAAGTTCCTGTAGCAACAATTGTTGTTACTGACCAGTCAGAAATTGAGAGAAAGGTGGTGCTGTGGCGTGGTGCTGCATTTTGGTCCCTCACTGTGTTTCCTGGGGATATTATACTGCTTACAGGTGAGAGTTCTTTTGTTTTCCTTTTTAAAATATGGATCTTTAAATTGCCTGTTGAAAGTAGAAGAATGTAACAAGTAATTTGGAACTATGGCTAAGCATTTGTAAGTTGCTTTCTTGCACCACTTAAATCATTTGAGTTCTCAGTCATCCTGCCAGTGGAACACTGACTATTCCATGGAAGTTTGCCCTCAGACACAGCCATGGAGAGTCAGGGCTATTCTGTAAGGTGTCAGTGTTTTAAAACAGTTGTTCCTGAAAAGTACAAGTGCTACTACAAACCAGACCTAAGCAGTGTCTGCTAGGGGGCTAATGAATTTAAGAATTACATCAAACTAATGAGAATTTTATTAACTCATTGTAAATGGTATTGGTAAATTAAAAGAAATAATCACTGTGTTTCCAAGTGATCTTTCAAACCCTGTGCCTTACACATCTGTATGTAAGATGGTTATATTGTCAAGAAATATATGATACACTTCAATATTGTTGACACATGAGTTGATAAGGTTGCTTTTTTTCTTGCAGATATAATAATGTATGAGAATCCTTGGTGTGGAGAGGTCATGCTTCAGTCAACATTTACCAGTCAGTTATTGAATCTGGGGAACTGCTCAGCTCTCAGTGCAGAAGAATGTAAGATTGTAGTGCATAAGTTGCCATGAAAATCACAGTAGAAGAGCTATTTCATGTACTCCGTTTTGTTGGCAATGCCTCACACATGGGATAAAATGGAAATGTGTGCAACTGAGAGGTACAAAACCCAATAGAAAAGTATGACAGGAGCACCCAAGCACAAGATCTGGACATGACATCAGATAGGCATGTGGAGATCATGATAAAGTTTGGTGGCTTCCACTCTGAACTCTAAAAAAAATAAGTTTAATTTGGGAAAGAGCAGTTATCCCAGGACCTGCCCATGTGATGTCTGAGATTTCACGAGGATTAAATTTTTTGCAAAATGGAGTAAGTAGATCTGTTCAGGGAAAGTGATTAATTGCTGGCCATGGAGGGTTGAAGACTGAGGCAAAAATACTGTGGAAGTATCACCATTGTTCTTACTGTCTTTGTGATGTCCACTATTGTGATGCCAGATTCTTCTTTAAGGGAGATTGAGGTCAGTGATCTAGAACAGCTCTTCTTACCAAGCTATGATACAAGATTTTTTTGGTGTATTTTAAAGTATTGCACTTAGCGTAACTTCATCTGCCTCCTCTTGGTACTACCCTGAAGTACAGCTTAATTTCAAATCAAGTGTTATACATCTCAGGGATTTCTTACCTTAAAATTATTCTTAAACTGTTTTGATTTTGTCAGTGTTAACATGTTCCAAGTCATAAGTTTTATACTTCCAAGGCATAAAAAACAGTACGTGACCTTGCCTTTTTTCCATATAAGTTTATCCTCTAGTGGATGGTGGTGTTCTCCGTGGCTTATTGGCATACATATCATCAGAATTTCCACACTTCAGAGACATTCCACGAAGACAAGTTCAGAGACTGGATGATGTTCGGTATGTGCAGCTGGATCAGCTCCAGCCAAATACCTTGGTGCACTCAATCCTGAAAATTATCAATATTTCTGTGTTAACAGGTAAGTCCATGCACTGGACTTCAACTTCTGCAATAGGTGGAACTTAGATAGTAATTCTGCAAGGCAAAGTGTTTCTCACTGCTTGATTTCAAGCTCTGCACAAAAATTTCATCACATTGCACTATCATCTTGAATTAGTAAGATACAAATTTCTGCTCACATCATCAATATCATATTTATTAGTTTTAAATACAGAATTTTGAAGGTAGAAATCTTCATAGTTTGCTCTAGTATGTAAATCTTGGAAGTAGGTATTAGTAGATATTTCATCCAGGTGTTCTTGTTCAAAAATTATTTATGAAAAATGCTATAGTTTTAGTGTTGAACTGAAACAAACATGCAGTGTCCTGGATAAGAGTGGTGTAGAGATGTTAATTTTGCAATATTTATGTACTGTTACTAATAGTTTTAGTGTGCCTTGCACACCTTGTGCCTTTAGTTTTCTTTTATGTGAAAACTTTTAGGGAAATGTTTCTTCCACTGTATTCTACAGAAGTTATGGGAACTTCCAATTACAACAGTTGCTGAGAGATAGAGTACAATTTCTTTCTACTCAATACAAGTCAGGATGAATGGGAGCTGAAAGATGCTCAGATACCTCCTGCTTCAAAGGGAGTTGTCCAATTACTGAGTACTTAGATGGATAAAAGTTAATTAATATACTTTATGCACTCCCTCAAACTACATTGCTGTTACAAAAGAAAGCAGGTTATTTTCTATCCAGAAGAAATTGTAGGTGTTTTCCTCTTTGCTTTTAATTGTAGCATAAAATGTGTTAACGCCATGATTTCACTGTAATACTGAGGCATATGGGGTTTGTGTGCTTATATACTTTTTTCTGTAGAAGTAATGTCATTTTAATTCTTTTCAGAATCTGTGTACAGCTACAGAGGTGGCAGCCAAAGAAAAATTATTCTAACAGTAGAACAGAACAGAGATCAACACTATAGGATGGTTTTGTGGGGAGCAGGGGCTGCCTGGTGCCCCCAGCTTCAGAGGAAAAAAGGTAAGGTCCTTGTACCTATCGGTAGACGTAAAAGGATTTTTGTGATGCTGTTAGTGCTTTTAAAGTGTTGAGCTGGTAACGTTTATCCATTCAACCTTTAAATACTCCCCTTGGAGGGGCAACATATTTTGTGCTAATTCTAGCATGTCTGCTCTGTTTGGAAACAGCAGAATTTAAATGCACTTTAGAAGACTGAGAAGGCATAAATATTTAAAAACTTGAATCTATATAGAAGATGCACTTATTTGCATAGTGCCTGGTTACATAACTATAAAAATCCATGAGTGTTAACTGTGTTACCAGTTTTGCTGCATCTTCCTTGTCATTGTCTGGTTTAGCATTAATTGCTGGGTTTCTTCTACTCCCTTTTTCATTTTCTGCTTTCCACCTTACTTGTGTCAGGCTTTGTATCCTGATGGTCTTGAGAACAAGTCCAGGTGTAACTAAGTAAAAGCATTTCTTGCAAGAATTACATGGAGCGTGTTTCAGCATTGATTACTACCAAATTTTGATTTATTCCTAGCCTTGTTCTTTTAAGAGAAGTTAAACTAGGTTTATGTTGAATTCATAATTGTGGAGATGCAAGATTAAAAACCAGGGGCATATTAAAAAATGGGAGTTGATTAATAATATGAAAATTTTTTTCTGTGAGACATTGCCAGCATTAGAGCTGACAACAAATTTCAGAGTTGGTTTCTTTTTCAAAAGGCTGAGTTGTCTTGACAGCTGAATTTGGTAGAGGTGAAATGAAATTTCTGTTATGGGACAACTCATGCAAAGTTTATAGGGAAAGGAAAAACCTTACATGTCATCATACTTAAAATGAAGTTGTCAGAGCTGGCCATATGAGACTGTCTTCTGATTTGTTTCTCAATCTTGTAAGGGACCTTGGCTTCCTGTAAATTAACCACGGTATAGAAAGTAAACTCTTCTGTTTGCTTTTGTGTTCTGTAGACCACATATGGGACTTCAAATACCTTTTGGTCCAGTGTAGTTCTGTCTCGGGTGACTTGGAACTGCACACAACTCCTTGGTCATCCTATGAGTGCTTGTTTGATGATGACAAAAGGGCAGTAGAATTTAAAGAAAAGTTTCAGAAAAGTCAAACATCCCTCATGGAGTTGACAAGGCTCTCAGCACACCTGGAAGAAAAATGCTCAGGTAAATGTTACCCATGGCTCTGTAACATCTGTTGTGCCATGCATAAGTAGGCAAAATAGATGCTCTGTTGATGTAGTAAGATAGTTGTTTTTTTTAAGGTAGCCCAGGTGTGGTTCTGAATTTATTCTGGAGGCTGCTGCTCTGTACTTGGCCAAACTGAATGCAGCCTTCATCCCATGAGCCCAGGGAGAGAGGTGTGGTGTGTGGTGCCATGCAAAGATAGCTTTGGAACACAGAGGGAAATGCTGACTTTTGTTGTCCACACCAACCAGTCTATAATGATGTGACTACTTACTGAAAGCTTATCAGTGTTTCTCAAAACCTAGAACTCTCTAAAGCAAGAGTAAAATAGCTACTGCTATTGAAGACTTCTTACAAAAGGACAAAGAAGACATTTTACCCAGATAAACCTAGAAGATTGCTGTGGTTGGTGTTCAATCCTAGAAAGTGATTGAAGTTGTTCTTGCAGCATTTAACTCTATAAATAGTGAAAAGCTAAGTTGTTAAAGCTATGCTTTTCAGTCTCTTTGAAACAGTGGGAAGAAAATCACTTGGAAATTCTTCGTACGATTTTGATCTCTTATTCAGGCACCTTCTATAGTGGCATTTACTGATATAGTACCTGAAAATGTAGTACTTTTATACATTTTAAAATAATATTTAACCACCAGGATTTTTCACTGAATAAAGTATCTCTAAAAATTTGAGCATGTGTTAACAAAAGGGAAAAAACTGAGAGTTTTTGATAGCAAATTTGGTTTTGAATCAGCTGTAGCCATTGATTTTGGCTTCAGTTCTAAATAAAACTTAATTCAGATTTGAATTGTTTTTATAGGAGTGATTCAAGTGAAAGCCCATATCTTGGAACTGAAGTTTACCATTTCCACTGGTCAGTACAAGCAACTCATCTTCTCTGCTGACACTTCACTGGAATGTGTTTTGGCTTCTCTGCCTATGATTACGTATTCGGGTTGTGCCAAGTGTGGTTTGGAACTACAGGCAGATGAGAACATGATCTACAAGCAATGTATTAGATGCTTGCCATACAGCAAAGTAAAAACATTCTACAGGTAAACAAAATAGAGCTAAAGTAATGTGTGTTATTAGGGAGGTAAACCTTCTCCATTTTCATTTCCACCCATCTAAAATTCTTTAAGGTGTGTTTCGTAATCCCTTTCTTTCTTATGACTTTTCAAGTTGTTGTTCTTGAATTGCTGTATTCTATTGTCATTATTTATACGTTATAGTCTTAGTTTAAATCTAACTTTTAAATTTCTTTGAATAGTATATCATGGAGGAATTATGTTTACCCAGTACTGTGTCAGATAAAGCTAAGATGGAGTAGAAGCTTGAGGACCAAAGGAAAACTCCTCGAGAATCTTGTTCCAGCCTAAATCTGAAATCATGTGAATGCAGAACCATGTTTTTAAACTGATTAGTTAGTTTCAGCTGTGCAGAAATAATATTGACAAATGTTTTCAGTAAACATTCTTGGAGAGCAGAGATAGTGAGTTATCACCAGATGGCACTGTGAGACACACATATTCACACTTAGAGAAAGTAAACTAAGTTGATCCAGTTGGTGTAGGTACATCTTTATTAACTAATTGTTCAATTCTCACATTTATCTTGGGCTTTTGAAATGTAATTATCATAGTGACTAGAAAGACATGTAGCTAGAGAATGTATATTGAGACAACTATGGATGTAATAGAATTCTAGAATATGTAAATTTTCTATCTAAATTTTTCCTCAAATTTTTTCTAAACTCTTTCATAATGAGCTTAATGAATTGTTGGCTTAAATACTATTACTTAATGAACTATGACTTACATATCCTATTTATCTAGTCAGGTAGTGACTTAGTATTTTTCCTCTAAGCAAAATAGTCTTGCATCTTTATGTGCTGTTTGTTTTCCTGTGAGGGAGGATTAAGTGCAAAGAGGTGTTTTTCTTAACTGAAAAGGTTCTGCCAGTGTTTCATAAGACTATAAAAGCTCAGTAGGCATGAAGGACCTCAATTTGCTCCTGCACAAAAAATGGTAGAAAAATGATAAGGATTTCCAATGTTTGTATTCTCAGCATGGGAACACATCCAGGTATAGAATTTACATGTCCTTTTTTTTCAGAGAAAAACCTGGTATTTTTGCACTGACATTTTCCTTTGATCAGTTGAGTAAGAATGCATCACCTTGGGAGTGTTCCTAAATAGGGATTTTTATTTGTTCAGTGGTTTTTGAAAACATTTGGTATTTGTTACAGTACAAGAGATATACTTTGGTATTGTGTGGCTATAAAGTGATGTATTAAGACAGATAATACAGAGTGATGTTGATACAGATGGTACAGTTCCAAGTGATACACCTAAGCTTATCTCCCTGCTTTCCACCACCTCCATGGGCAATCCTGACCATCCTAACAGTGAAAAATTTCCTTCCTTAAACTGAGTCTCCTGTCTCAGTTTAAGGCCATTTCCTTATATATTCCTCAAACTGATTCCAGTGCTACAGATTTGACAGATGAGTACATAGAGATTTTCTCATTTTTGTATTTCATGTTATTGTGTTGCAAAGTAAGATTAAATTGTAGTGCTTTCTACAGTTTTGCTTCAATGAAAAACAAACCACAGCAGCTAACTTTCATGAAACTTTGTTTTCTGATCTAGACCTGCTTTGATGACAGTAGAAGATGAAGGATATGAAATTTATGTTCATGTGGTATCTGAGTTGGTGGAAAAAATCTTCCTCAATATTCCTGCAGACTGGCTGAACAGATTAGTAGGTACTGATTCATTAATTACTTGTGATAGAAACAGGCAGCAAAGTTCACAATGGAAGCAAAATTTTTAATCATTGACAGTTTAAAAAAACCCCTAAACAATCAAAGAATATTTCAGTGGCTGTCTGACAAACTCAAAATTTCAGAAGAGAGGTTGCAACAACAGGAAGTGAGATGGTGTGAAGACTTATTGTATAACTAAATATTTGTACATATATACCTAAATATTGAATAACTAAATGGATTCCTTATGTGCAAAATAAAATCTCTTAGGAGCTTTTAGAAGTAGCTGGCATGTTTTCGTGATGTGAAACACTGAGCTGTGTTTTCAGGCAAGCTTCACTTGATACATCCTGTTTGACTTGAGAGGTGTTTTATGTGATTCACAGGTGTTAACAGTCTAATGAGAAACAGGCTCAGCTCATTGTTTTTAAAAAGTAATTAAAAATAAAAGCTAATTTTCTATTCAGATGTTGAACTTTGCTTCCAGTAATTCAATGGAGCTTCATGGAGGTAGAACTTGAATGTTAGATGCTATTGTGAAAATCAAGTGTAAATTGAATTGTTTTGTCTTTTGCAGTGCCCTCTTCAGATATAACCTACAGCACAATAGTAGCAGATCTGTGTCATTCGCTGCTGGCAGATACAGAAGCATCCTATTTGTTGGAAATCAGAAGCCACTTTGTGCTAGATGAGAACAGCTATCCTTTGCAAAAGGATTTCCATCTGCTAAATTTTCACCCTGATCTTTGTCTTCTGCACTAACTGAGTAACAAAGCCCATAAGGACACACAGATGGGAAGCAGAAGAAAAATTACTTAGCTGAAGGAAGCAAATCTCTTAAAAAAATTATAATAAAGGATTTTGGTTTTAACTTATGAAAAAAGCAAAACCATCAAAAGGACTGGTATGAAATATCTGCTAATAGTATATATTGCTGGAGTAATAGTGATGAATTTTCATAAAGTATATTTTTACACTTGTATTTTTATGTTAATAAAATCTGACCATTTCTTCTGTATCTGTTTTCCTTTTTCTCCTCAGAAAAGTTCACTACTATTGAGAGACTGAATTTTCCTTAGACCTGGCATGTTAGAGGAAGAAAGACATAATTCTGTAATATTTTAGTTACACAGTTTTTGGTTGTTTTCTCCCATATGCTATCTGTAGCTTGGTGGTTTTGCTTTGCTGTTTTGGTTGCTTTCCTTCTTTTAACAGCAGAATTTTTGCCATTTACCCTCAGCAATTTTGCTACTGCTCTTTTCTCTTGTAAAACAGAACTGTTGTAATCATTCCACCTCCTTCAGCTCAAGGTAAGTCTGAAGCATGAGATCAGATGGATGTTACATAAAAGGCAGTAGGTAAAAAAAATTGCTCATTATGTGACAGTTAAAAACACTGTATTAGAACTCCTCCTTTGATGATGTTTCTTGCTTTGAAATAGCTCTTGTTCAGGAAGAGTCAAAAAGGGCCTTTCTCATTTGCTTCACTTGGATGACCATGAGTACAAGTACATTGGTAAGTGCATTAGAGTATGTTTCTCATAATTTAGCTGAAATTACTGAACACACAAGCTGGAAGTATTGTTACTTTAGTGTGTAAGAAGAAAAGAGGACCATACTGTACATCAGGTCAGACAGTTAACTTCCCACCTTAGAGGTATTTGTTAACAGACTCTGTACATTGCATGCATCCTCTGCACAAGCTCATAAACCATCTGAAACACTACTAACTGCTTACTTTTAAGATCTTTACAGGTATGATTGAAATAATAAAATACAAAATTTATTTGGTAAAATCACTTTATTCTAGTAATATGTAAACTGTATGATAACTGTGTAGTTTTTTCTTCCCAGAACAAACGCGATAACTTTGCTTATCAGATTGGTTTGCAGTAGTTTTGTAGGGCTGAAATTTAAATTCAGCTCTTTGGGGTTGAGTTGCTGGTGTTACTCCTTTAGCAAACATATAATGAGGGTTGAGCACTTTGTCAAATTCAGTTTAATGTAATGAGTTTAGGTTCATTTTGTATCCAGTGGTGTAATTAGCAAGACAGACTGAGAGTACCGTGTAACATATCAGATTGGATCAGGTGGATCAGGGAAGTCTGTTATCTTACAATTCCTCTGTGGTATTTTCTCATTCATAACATTTCCTTTAGGCAATAGCAATACTATCAAAATGGAAAGTGATTTCATCTCCCCAGAGAAGCCTAATATTTTTAGTATTTTGGAGTAATTAATATTGTATCCTGTTTGAAAGGAAGTTGGTTTGATTTCAGCTGTAGAAGTTATGGAACATGATTGTGCAAAATGTTTTGCTGCAGTCTGTGTGTCTGGTTTATGACTGTACAGTGAGAAGGGTACAGAGCTCAGGTCCCCAGTGAACAATCAAGAACAGAAAAATGTCCTATTTTATTTTGATTAGGAATAATTGCTCCAAATTACTTTACAGAGCAGTAATTTACTTAATGAAGAAGACTCTACTACTAAAACATGCTCAGGGGGCTTAAGCTAATTGGATTTTCAGTGTAAGAATGGTCATACTGGGTCAAACCCAAGGCTCTTGTAATCAATGCTCTGTCTCCAGCAGAGATGTGTTTAGAGAGAAATAAAAAAAGACAGGACAGGTCTTCATCTTACTGTCTCAGAGTACTCCAGTACTGGAATAGCCTCCAGTCACTTGTGACTCTGTCACTTCTCAGCTTGTCCCTTAGTGTCAACACAAAGGGCTGTAGTTGGGGTCAGCTGAAAGCATTGAACTGAGTTACTGCAGGAAATACACCATGCTGAGGGATGTGAACAGCTGCTTCTGCATGTGTGACCAGTAAGCAGTGCCTTCACCCTTCCTGTTCAAAAGAGGTCTTAAATATAATGTTGCTATCTTAAATAAGTTCTACATATATTAGTATCTTTTGGGCTTTGTCTGTTTTGGCATGCTCACTGGGCTTCTCTCCACTTTGGTGAAGCCACTGTGGTGATGTGGAGCAGTGGGCAGATAGGCCCAGTGTCATCACTGGCAATTCTTGAGTCGTTTTGGGCTCTATCTACATGATGTGTGATCATTTGTTCCCAGAACTAATGACCAAAAAGTGGAATTTACTAGTCAAAATAATCAATACTGAGAGATCATGTTTGGCTGTTTTGTTTGGTAAGCCGCATGTTAAATTTAATTAACATATATTTTGGAGAGGAAAGAGAGACTCCCAGCCTACCAGGGACCAAATCTTTTATTTGTGTTTGGTCAAGGAAATAATTTATTTTATTCTTTTCTACTTTGGGTACAAAATCTTAGCAAAGATTTTTGTATCCTTTAGATGAGAAAGATAGTAAGTTTTTCCATGTTAAGGTTGGTTTTTTCTCAGTGCTGTTCATGGGCTGTGGCAGAGAGCATGCCATCGTTTAACCAGCTCCTTGGGCTTGCTGATCATCTCATTCCAGTGTTCCAGTTCTTTGCCACGTGTGTACATGAAAGGCCCAACTACCACTCGTCCCAGCAGAAGTGTTTCTGGGGAGAAAAGAAAGCAGTTAGTGAGGAACACCTGTGATGCTTCTCTGAAATCCTTGCCTAAATTAGAATATCAACCTGGATTTCTCCAAGTAATGCCTGTTCTCAAAGGTATTTTTAAACAAAAATATTCCTTAAGGAAGTAACTCTGGACTTGAGGTTTTGTAGCTTCTACCTGCTGAGGTTCATCATTAAAAGGTATGGCAGTAAGTGGATGTTTAGTCAATGCAGGGCTGTTCTTTTGCCAGCAGTTAAACATTTTCAAGGCACAAATATCTGATCTGTATCTGCCCTGCCCCTTTACCTCAGGTTTACTGGGGAAGTGTGCCCTAATTTTGGGCATCAGCCACCTCAGTAGGATTCATATGATGCTCTGGCTTTGCAAAAAATAAATGCAGTTACTGAGACAGCTGGGAGCTGTCTCATATGTGTGTTGCCACTGCCAAGGACCAGATTGTTTATTCATGCCTGGATTTTTCAGCTATGAATGGGGAAAATTATTGAGATAATATTTGCACTTCAGGGAAGATGTTTTTCTTGTGAGCAGTGGAAATACTGAATTCTGATTTGCTTCTGTTAGCAAATGTCTTCCATGAAATTTAGCCTCTGAAAGACAGACATATGCTTAATTACAAATAAGTTGTTCTTCTTTTAAAGAGACAGCCTTTGAAATACCCCAGATCGCTTATATGTTTTATGATTATTGCTGAAAAGGAATTACTTCCTCTCAGGTTTAAGCATGTCTCAAATATGTAAGAGATTTGACACCTTGACTGTAATAATTTATATGACTCTAATAATTTGTATAACTTACTTTCTCCTTTGTTACTCTGGAGCACAGATAGACTCAGGCTTGCTGTATCCAGCTCTGTCTGATCTGCCTTGAAACTGAAGGTTTCATTGTACACAGGATTGGGAGTTCCCAGAAGAGCTGCTGTCTTTTTACTTTTGATGAATTTATTATGGTTCATTAGTGAGACTTTGACATACACACCTTGGAGAAAAAGAAATTAAAGACTAAAAGACATCTTAAAGAAGCAGTTAGGAGATGGGTTAAGGAATTTCTTCCTTTTGGGAGTCAATATTAAGTATAACATCAGATTGTGAAAGATTCATGGAAGACACATGACAGCATGACATAAAGCAGGGAGCACACAAAGTACTGAGGGTGCAGTTTTGCAGTGCACTTTCCAATTTAAGTGCTGTTAAAATAAGCAGCCATATTCTTACCCTGAATCCTTGATCTTGTGTTTCTGTGCCTTCCCTTCATCCCATGGAGACTTTTTTTAAGCCTTAATTTGTTCAGTCAAACAAACTTCATAGTTGATGTGTCTATATAGAGGACTAAACTTCTCTTCTTTTTAAATGGTAGGTGTATTTTGCATTTATGTTATTTAGCTTCAGAGCCCTGCAAGGAATCACTACAAACTGAAATACAAGTTTGTTTCTTCATCTGTTTTTGCTTTTGAGTGTTGGATTTTAAACAGCATTTTGAGGTAATCTCTGAGACCAGGGATACATGAGTATGATGTACCAGAAAAAGCCCTCTGCAGTAAGGGAGAAAGTTGTGACTCCATGCCATGGTCCTTTGAACAATAGCCAGGCTGTCCTAAACTGAGATTTTTTTTCTCCCAACTCAGTTCCTCCCAGTACAGCTGTTCAGCATAAGCAGTTGTCCTGCAGCTGTTACCTCTGAGAATTTGACTTGAGGCAACTATTAATGTCAATATCCCCTGAAATGCTGCCTTCTCTGGACTGGAGAGCAGCAAAAGGATGTTGCTCACTGTACTGAAACAGGAGAAAAAGTTACCACCAGTTGCTGCAGGACAAACCATTTGTTATGAAACAAACCCCAAACATAGCAAAACTAAGCTATCAAAATCTAATTGCCTCAGGACAAAACATGGCTTGTTTCCACTCAAATCACCAGGATGTTTATTTGTTCCTGTCAGAGTCCCACAGCACAAGCCTGGGTGGACAGATGAGGAAGGAGCAAATTAAAGCAGGAATTGTGGGGCTGATAGCAGGGAGGAAATCCCACTTACCAACAGCAGGGCTCTCCTCCTGGAGCTTTAATCCCCTCGCCCTCAGAACCACCACGGTGAGACGGCCCAGGTAGTCATTGTAGCTCAGGGAGAACTGGATATCACCATGCTCTGAAGGAGGCTTTGGAAGCAGAGCAACACCTCTCAATGTCTGAAAAACTCTCTCATCACGTGGTCAAATGGGGAGAAAAATCCTTTTTCATGCTAATGGTTTCTGTCACACTAAGGCATGTGAGAGTGAATTGTAATGGCTTTATTTGTTTATTTGTTGCTGTTGTAACATTTCATGGAACCAGTTCATTAGCCTCCCTAACCCTCAGAATTACTGTTTTCCAGGGGATATCTATTTCCTTGCCTCTTCTTTTCTGCTCTTACTGATTGAAAAGAGAAGCAAATAACCAAAGTTCTTATGTAACGACCTCGTAATTCGTGTGACTTTTTCTAAGCATCTGGGTACTCCCTTTACAACAGCTATGGATCTGCAGGTTGGTAAGATGGGAATTTTGATTCCAAATGTTTATGAAGTACTTTTGCATTTGAGGCACTTGGTAGAATGTAATTCTACTTCAGCTATATCCTTCCAATACTTGTAAGATGACAGAAGTTCCACAGTGCCAAGCAGCCTGGTATCACATACCTCCAAGTTTTCTTTCTCCAGATCTCTCCATATGACTAGTTTGTTGTCCTCAGTTAATGCTTCATTTTTTAGTGGGAAGATAACTTGGCCTAGGAGATGATGCTTCTTCTGTTTATCAACATGATAAACCAGAAACTTTAGTGTCCTTTGGAGCAACATTTTACTGGAAACCTGTACAGGAAAAGGAAGAATAATTATAAAACATCTGGCACTTTTCTACTCTAGCATGACTTCAAAGGAAATATTTTTTTAAAGTGTGTTAAGTGTAGGTGGATATTTCCTTTAGTTATTTGAAGTCTACTTTTAAAATTTGCCTAAAATTTTAGCTATGCAGAAGTCAAGAGCCAAGCTAAAATATGAGTTCATTCAAAAGCTACGAAGTTAGTTGCTGTTTCTTTAGCTCATATAGATCTAGTGCTGTGTGATGCATTCACTTTCAGACACAAATGTTTAGAATCTGTAAAGATTTTTTCAGTTATCTGAAACACAAACTTTTTTAGGTTTCAAAGCTTTTGTCTTGTGATGTGTGCTAAAAGCCTCTTAGCATGGGAAGCTAAGCTGTACAGTACTGTACAAATAGCAGCCCAGACATACCTCCCAGGTTCTGCTGTCTAGCCTACTTCCACAGCAAAGAAACTAAAAGCTGTCAAAGCATTGTATCAGTATTGGCTCCTTCTGGACTTCTAGAACTGCTGGACTGAGCTGCTCAGCTGTAGTTCAAACTGAAGTTTTTGTTATTCCCAGGGCAGGTTCTGGAATACTTAACTTTGGCACGGAGCAGAAGTAAGATCAGTTCTGGAGCCACACACTTCTGTAGCCCAGGATCTCCAGAAGCCCCAGTAAAAAATCCTGTCTCTGGTAGAAACAACTTCTATCTTGGTAGAAGCATTATGAACATACAGACATGTACTGTAGTTTGATAAGTCAGTATTTGCAAACAAAAATCTGCCTCATCAAAAGAAAAAGTACCTGGAAAACAAAGTTTTCATCAAACTGCGGGTTAAGAGTTTTACGTTTTGTTTTGGACTGCAGGTAGCTTCTTTCATCAGGCAGCAGGTAGATTTTCACAAATGGACTACAGGAATCAGCAGGAGGCTGCAGCTTTCTGACTTTGATCAAGGAGACGAGGAGCCTTTCTGACTCTTGCTCGTATTCTATGGAGAACCAGAGGCGGCCAATGCTGCCATCAGGAAAATCTGTTTCACTTTTGTCTTCAGGAAACTTGTACAGATCTGGGTTAATGGTCCCTACAACATAAGCTCCAGCTTCAAGAAAAGACAAAACAAGCACCCTCAGATTAGCCTCAAGAGCTGTTGCAGGCATTTTTATAACCACTGCTTTATTTTGGTAAATCAGATTACCCTCTTTATTAACAATCAATTTTTTGTAAGAATTTCATATTTTATTTCCTTTTCCCTCAGATTTGGGGGAGTAATTGTAGGCTGCACCACTTTTCTTTCTCTTATTCCTGTGATTGTACCTGGTTAGTTCTAGCTATTTGTTGTTGCAGTGTGCAACTGGTGACTGCTGTTTCTGAGGACAACAGGCATTTGCTGGCCTTTACAAAATATGGGAGGAGAGATTGTTTTGTCTGTCAAATGTGTGAGGTACCACAGCAATGGGAACAAAATTATTACATTCTTGCCCAATTCTTATATATAAAATATATAAACGCATAAAGTGTTTGGGGCTTGTGCTGTGTAATGCTATCTGTGGTGCGCCCCCAAGATACATGCTATAATAATAAAGCCACCCTACCCTTAAAAATAATCCCATTTTTGCAATGCCATACCCAAAGAATGAAATGATGACCGTGGCCCAGACTGAGGGGTCATGAAGGGGTCCCTGTCTTCCTGAACCTGTTCTTCGTTCGTCAGGTGAATCCAGTCTCGCCCATGCAGCGTTGGTGGAATGATAAATGGAACACTTCTGGATCTGCTCAAGACAACAGCACCTATTGACTCTTCTGGTTTAATGTGGAAAACAAACTTGGTAAGAGTAGTAAGTTTACTGCTCTTATGTAAAAATTCTACAGCTATGCAAAGGTAAAAATAAAATCAAAATCAAATAAAATCAATTACTTAATGCATAAAAATCCAGTGAGGCACCTCAGCTCTTAATTCTTCTGACATTCTTCTCTTTCCCCCTTTCCTTCCCTTTAGAATTTATCTTCCAAAGGAAAAGAAGAATTAACTGCAGCTGCTTGTTTTAGAGCCCAAAACTCCTGCAATTATTAATTCTCTAAGAGAGTATCCTTCCTGGACTGAAGTCCTATTGTTTTTGTTATTAGAGTAGAAATTACTCTGGAACACAGGCCAGGTTTGTCTAACAGGTAAAGCTATCCGTGTAGTAATTACACTTGAATATTTTATATTTTTGAATATTCTCCCTTTTAAATAAATTAGGAATAATCATCACTTTCATAGTTAGATTATCCTTTTCCTAAAGGAACAAAACAGAACATGACTGATGTTTTCATGTAATTTGGGGATCTCCTTTATTTCTGTACATGCATATATTTGGATCACATGCTCATTTGACAAGTTGGAATAAATTACATAGCATATGCTTTAAAAACAAAACAAAAATATGTACCTTGTGCTTTTTTGTTGAATTTCGGAATTTGCCTGATCCTGGAAAATGGCATTTGCATTTGTTGTTTTGACAGGATTGATGAGCTTTTCATAAGAAAAGAGGTGGCAAAATTTTTTCCAGAGCAGATACGCAGTTATTCCAAGGAGAACAAATAAAAGGATCCCTCCTATTATACCTCCAGCCACAGCAACTGCTTGTTCTGTTCAAACATAAAAGCACATAAAATGTCATAGGAAGATCAAAGTTAAGTATATTTTGGGTGTAGACAGGAATACTAAAGCTAACAAAAACCATTCCAACATTATTTTTAAATGAAGCATTCAGCTCACATGCACATTTTTGTTTGGTTATAGCATGGTGCAGCACCTGAAGACATATGACAATGGCAGTGACAGATTACAGTGTTCAGAAGCACTGGCAGTTACTGCAGTGGTAGAGACTACAGATGTGAAAAAACCCAAACAGCAAAGGATTATTCAGGCTTTTGTTTTGCATTAGCATCTACCTTAGCATGGCAGAAGTGCTAGAGCTTGCATAATGGAAGAAAAGGAGAACCCAGGAACACCTAATATGAAAGGTAGCATTGTTTTGGTTTGTTCTTCCAACTATTCATCTATGTTGAATTAAATCTAGACCCTGGCACAAGGCACAAAGTAAAGCTGTGGGTTGTTTTCTTTCTAAGGATGCATGTGTTTCCTGATCTGTGAAGTCAAAGTTAAATATCCATTAAACAGTTTCCTGAATCGTGTATTTAACATACAACAGAATCTTGTATAATTACCGTGAACAAAGCAAAACCCAAATAAAACTTAATGAAAGTATTTAATACGACTGCGAGAAATTCTGTTGTGAGAATTTCTCGCTAGACCAAGGGTAGACAATTGGTAATGGGCTTAGTCCATTGCTTTCACATGTTTGCTGAGAATGCTGGAGTGATAGGCTGCAAAGATTATTATGTACCTAAACTCCTGAATTATCTTCCACTCTGCTGCAGCCATTGGAGGCAGCTCAGGAGCAGCTGAGTACTGGGTGCTGACAGTTCTCAAGGTCTCCCCTGAAACTGAAGTAGTGAAGTGACCTGGAATTTTCTCACAGCTGGTACTGAATTTTTTCCTCTTCTCTGCTTTTAGGTAGAGATAACTCTGATTACGCTTTATTCCTTTTTCTTTTTATCTATCTGTGCTTGGTAGGTGCCTTGCAGTTAGCTGTCTTTATACAGTGGTACAAGTAAAATAAAGAAAATACAAGCATAAAGTAATCAGTCAACACTAGTGATAGTTTTGAATAATTCAAAACTTTTAATTTAATTTAGTTTATTCATTAGAGCTATAAAGCCTACGGGAGGTGAGTTGCAAATACATATATTGCCGATCCTTTTCAGTGTTGCCCTGTTGCAATAAGTGACATGAAATGTCCTTCAGCTACAGAACACTTAAGTAATTACCTTGTGCTATAAAATTAACCTAGCTGTAGCACCTCAAAGGCCTTAATCTGATCCTGACTCATTTTCCTGCATTTGGTGGAGTCACTAGAACCAAGCTGGTTTTGCAGCTCCCCTCCAGGTGTGTTGCCTAGTCCTCTGCAGGGTTGGCTGTCTGCTTGCCTGAGTCACACAATCACTCCTGTCTCCCAGCAGCACCACGGAGCAGCCACCCTGCTCACAGCTGTACCACAGCAACAGCACTTCACTGTCCTTGCAACTGGTAAGTGAGCTGAGTAGGTTCCAGCATTCAGCCAGACTATTAGTACAATCCTTATTCTGAGGAGCAGGAAACAAGCTCCTTGGAGTGGGTTAATATTAATGCAGAGACAAGTCTGATTGTGCCATGTGGGTAAATTGGTTTTCCTTGATAAGAATGCACAGTATGAGGAAATGCACATGAGCATGGGAATTTTGTGTGTTTGTTCCTTTTGGTTTTGCAGGGCGTGCTCAAGTAGGTTTTCAGTCAGACTCACATTTTATTGCATCTCGGAAGGCTGGATGCAGAAAAAATGCTTCAGTTTAATGCCCATAAACATAATAGAAATTAATGGTGTCCTTTATGTAGGTGCACTATAAACAACACGGATGTATATATGGCTGGTAGTTTTACTGTCTGACATAAGTATCTGAAAGGTTAACATTTCAAGCAAACTGCACGGGTCTTTGTTTAACTTGTCCTCTTCATTCACAAGTCTTTGATGTTCTCAGCAGCAGTCCTGTGCCCCTATAGCCAGTTTGTCACCATGTACCATTAAAGACCGTAAGATGAGGTGTGTGTTGATTTTGGAGTAAGAGAATGAGTTTCCAGTCTCTTAGTTAATGAATTTGTATGTACTGAATTTGTTCTCTGCAGAATAATGTTAAGTATTCATGACACACCCATAGCCATTGACTCAAATTCTGGGTTTTTTTTAACTTTACACAGCTGTAGATAGAAGGTAAAGTTTTACTCATTTCAGTAGTTACCTGTAATTTAATGAGAGTAAGGAGAATTTGTCTCGCTTTTAGGCCATCTTAGCTGATTAGATCAGCAACAGAACCAGTGGCTTAGAGCACAATGTAGCACTAGTCACAAAATCAACCACTGAGATAAGTTGCATCCATTGTGTGCAGGGAGAAAATACATATCTTTTAAAATAACTACCTATCATCATGAGAAATTGATGCATTGGATCCTGCTGTGGTGTACAGGATCATGGCAGCAGGAGATGGAAGAGAGCTGTTGGACCACTTCATCTCCCCCCCCCCCCCCCCCCC
>VXAX01003556.1:3952342-4009145 GCA_013399835.1 Leptocoma aspasia
GGCCCCTTCGCCCCCCCCCCCCCCCCCGCCCCCTGAGCCGGGGGACTGTCTCCTGCTAATAGGTACCAGGTTTATCCTAGCATGGAGCAGGTGTTGACAGGTATCCTCTGTCTCCTCTGGGATTGCATCCCTTTTTGCTTACTGTCTGATTGTATGTTTTTAATAAGCTTTACCTAAACTTTGCGGTAAGCCTTTTGGCTTACGAGCAGCCCATTCTCCACCAAGAGTTTTAATCCCCGTATAAAGACACAGTCTAAGCCCATGTACAGTATAAACTAAATAATTGGGGGAGGTGGAGGCAAGACCCGCGTTTGCTGTGCCTGTCTCCAGAGCCGAGCTCTCTGTCAGGCGCTCCGGGCGGTGCTGCCAGACCTGCAGTTCCAGGCTGCCTCTTCCCGGGCCGGCTCCGGAGGGAGGCCGGGCAGGTGCGCAGGGAAGGTTTGAGCTGATGCTTGAGCGAGCCTTCCCCAGCGCCAGCGGGGCGGCAGCAGGTGCCCGGCCGGGGCTGCGGGAGGAGCCGGGTACCCCCTGCCTCCCTCCCTCCCTCCTTGCGCGCCCCCCGGCACTTACCGGCCATGGGTGCCGCTGCTCCTGCGGGCCCGGGGCGAGTGCTCGCCGCCGCCCCGGTGTCCGAGCGCGGCCGCGCCTCCCCGGCCCGCCCCCGCCGCCCCGCGGCTCGCACACGGCAGAGGCCGGGAGCAGCAGTTCAAAGAGAGGCATCTCTGGCGCAAGAAAAGCAAAGGGACCCGTTCGGGAACGATTCCGTGCCGTCCCAGGCTCCCCGAGCCCGGCCAGCGAGGGACAGACATTGCCGATCTTCAGGGGAGGGAGGGCTGGAAGCGGGCAGGGATTATGCTGAGCATTGTGCTGCATAAATCTTCTGTCAGCCCTAAAAAGGCACCTGTGCGACACTGACTGTGTGAGAGAACTCCAAAACCTACTGTTACGCTCAGAAAAATTCTTTGATGTTAGTAGCTTGATTCTGAATATTCGTGTGGGCAAGAAAGTAGCATGCATTTCTTTTATATCTTTAACAAAATATGTAAGCACAAAGGAACACGTATCTCCTTAGACAATTGCAATTATAGCCTTTCCTATTTGTATTTTTGAACATAATTGTCTTTAATCTCTGAGTGTCTAATGAATACGACCAACCAGATCTTAACCAATGAAATTACTCATGCATAGTTCAGAAATAAAGTATTAGCTGTCACTTTTTGTCTGCTAATGCTTCTTTCACAGCCAGTATGACAAGGACCTATACCTTAAATTTAACAGCTGTTTGTATTACATGTTCTCCTCACAATTGTTGTGTGTATAGTGTGTAGTGTTGTTTAATCTAAAAGCCAAAGAAATGCAAAGGAATTAAAACCAGTAGGATCCTAAAAAAATATCCTCTGTTTCTGTAGAATCTTAGAATTCTTTTCATTGCATTTAAAATGTTCTGCTGTAAATGTAGCATGGTTAAGCTTTTGCTATTAATTTTTGAGTCCTCTGGAAGAAAGTATTTAGGTAATTTTTACCCAAAAAAGAAAATATTTCATATATTTTAATTTTATGCTTGTAAAATGGTTAATTATGAAAGACATATTGCACAGTTAGTGCTTTTGCTACTCTTATTTCTCCATTGCATTAGTGCAAACACTGAAGTAGAGGTTTTTTGCTCAGAAGTTTTGCACTTGTCAGGATAATGTCTATAAGCATGTCTGAGGCAACCAAACATTTTGAGTTGTGTGGCAAGACAATTACCTGCTTTCTCTTGCAGTGTTCTTGCTTGAGCTCACTTTTATGGCTGTGTGAGGAGTGCTACAGTTGCTTTAAACACCTGATTGCTCTCCAGAGCACTGTTGAACAGTGGAGTGGTCCATGCCAGGTGCACTGTCTCCCATAAAAGACGTGCTGCCTGTGTGGAGGTGTGGGAAGTTGGACATCTGGGAAGCAATACCCAGTAACCATCTGCTGACTCAGCTCCTGTTTCAGTGAGCCCGTGGATGGGACAGCAGATCTCACCCTCCCCACGTTTCTGTGGAAGGAGTTCATGGCAAAGCTGTTGAGCAGGGAGCTTTAATTTTGGTTCTCTGCTCCACTGTGAAGTTCCCATTTCCAGTCTTTCTGTGCTGAGTTCTTTAAACAGCTGGGAATCAGAATAAATACAGGACATGAAAAACAACTATACCCTCCTTTATCTCTGATTGCTAGCCTCCTTTCTAGCCTAAATCCCTGGTACAGCTGAGAGTTTAATGTTTTGTGGACCTAGATATTGTACTATAAATATTCTATGTTTCTGGTGCATATTTTATAACATACACATTTTTTGGTGTCCCTATCCAGGGACATATTTTTTGAGTTTTAGAAGACCACTTAAAAATTCTGTCACACAACAGTTTTCCAAAGTGTGTTACCTTAAAAACAGTGATGTCACATTGCTCATTTGACCTATCTAAGTAACAGCAAATAATTTATCATATATTCATGTAATTCCCTTGTAAAATAGACTGGGTGAAATTCAACAATTGTATTTCTAAAATTGGATATATTTGAAAAAATCTGTGAATATTTACTTGACATATAAACCCTTTTATCTAGTTCTGATTTACAATTAATTTGATTGCATGTAATTACTTAAAGCTGTTTATAGGAACATCCCTTGATAAAGGATAGAAAAGTATTTAAAGAAGATACAGCTGTAGGATCACAAGCATCAATAGGTCTTTAGAAAGGTAAGTAATTATAGCATCATTTTACACTGAGGTCTAACTTCTACTATAAAAAGTTTCAACAGATCCCATTCAATAAAAGGGTTTTCATTTATTTTTTTAAATCCAATTTTGCAGCTGTAGAATGATCTTCAAGTACATCCATTTCAAGTGAAATATATTCAAGCTATTCTGCCTTCACACCCACTCCCTCCTGTTTGTGAATTTTGACTTTCATGTTGGTGGTACCTTCATCTGTAATGGCATCCAGAAAGAGGTAAACTTTCCCCCCCCCCCCAATTAAATGTGAGCTAATGTTATTGAGACCAGTGAATTATTCAGGAACAATAGATTAAGGAGCAGGGAGCATTGATGGGCACCCTGACTGCAACAAATAGATTACATTGAAAAGTATAATTGTAAATGGCAGAAATAATAAGTACTTAGAATTTCTATAGTGCCTTTCATTTCCAGGCAATCATTGCCTGATTTCTATACCAGCATTAATTACTGGTAGTTAACCATCACAAACCTTTTTGAAATAATACTTATTGTTATCCTTATTTTATAGATTGTTTAATAACTGGAGTTCCTCCAGATCAACACTTGTGTAACTAAGATAAGAATTTCTCCCACAATCTACTGTTGGCCTTGGTCTGGCACCTAGTTCTTGGCTTTAGCAGGCTATGAATAATTCACAGTTTCAGAAAAGAATATGTAAAAGAGAGATCTGCTCTCTTACAAAATGCCCTTTGGATCCATTCTGGGAGTCATTTGTTAGTTTCCTTTCCAAAGAAAAGATGAGAATGGGAGAGGGAAGGGTCCAGAAGGGAATGGGTCTTCCACAATTGTTTTCTCTCAGTTTGGCTGTTGATGGTGTCTAGCAGACTGCAACCCAGAATAGTTCTCCCAGTAAAATTACAGGTGTGAAATGGGGATAGAGGCAGGGCAACATGGACAACAACAAAAAAAATCTTCAAAAGATGCCTTGTTTGGTGTTTCTAGATGGGCATGAGGAGCAAGACAGCAAAAGAAGAAAGGAGGGGGGGGAAGACCATTAACCTAGCCATGGGGTTTGGATTCCTACTTTGGCATTTCATCTTAGCCCAGTAAAACTGACCCCTGCAGCTAACCTTGACATTCTTCAGGGAGAAGCAGACAGAATGCTCTCTCTGGATCTGCAAAAATCTTCCACAGTTTCTTCATGGCACAGAGCTGCTCAACAGAGCCTCGGCCACATAAAAACTGTAACAGCTTGCACAGAGCTGTGTAAGACAGATTTTTTTCCCATGCTTTGATATTCATCTTTTGCTAGATATTTGAAATTCCTGACAGACACAAACACTTTAGTGCCTTCTTACAGAGCTTTTTAGCACTGTCACAGAATACCTACTGATATGAAATCATCTGTAGGTAAAGTCCACATGCCAGCACTTCTACAGGATTCAGAATGTTTCTCTTTTTTTTACCTTTTCCTTACACTTTTAGTAAGCTTTAGCTGTTGGTGCTTGCCTAATAACAAAATTTACACAGGCTATAGCACCACCTCCTGTACAAAGCTGGGCTTTGGTGCAAATAATAGAGCATAGCAAAAAGTTCTTTAAAGATAAACTTTTTTTTAATGTATGAAGCAAAATGCAAAAATGTGAACTTTTCTTCTTTTCTAATGACTTTTCCTTCCTGTGTCTTATAATAGGAATTTCAGGTTTGCCTTTACTAGAATGCGTTCTTATGGTTGCAAAGGTTTTTTGCTAATGTGAATTGCATTTAAGAGAGTTAGCTGGCTGTTGATGTTTTAAGAAAATAAGAGTACAAAATGTTCCTTTTAAAATTACTTTATTAATAAACTCCAAGTTCAGAGATAATATGCACAAGTAGAGACTTCTGCAGAGAAAAGTACTTGTGAAGCTCTGGCTTGCATGATTTTAAAGATTTTTGGGTGCAATATCTGGCTTTTTGTTCCAGTTTTGTACACTTCCCAGCCTTGATAAGAGTAATCTCAACTCCATAACTTTGGCAGGGCCTTGCAAGTTTATACGTGTATATATGAAAAATGAACTCTTCACACAGCTGTAGTGAACAACAGAAGTTGCTCTAAGGCAAGACTGGTGTTTATTTTAGACAGTTTTTCCTAAGCCTCTCTGAGTGAGTGATAATGAATTTAGGCCAGACATAATGTGAATTAGACAAATGGGGAGGGATTGCTGAGCAGGCAGGTGAATCCACAGACACTAATCCATTTTAAGATTTGCAGGGAAGCACAAAATCATATATGTGGCATAGCAATTGGACCATGTGTCATACAGCCCTAACTGGTACAGCCTTATGGGATGCAAACTTTTAACTGAGAGCAAAAGGTGATGTTACTTTTTAGAAGCATTTACACCTGGAATCAGATAGTGAAAGCTGCTGATCTGTTTGCTCTAACTTAAAGATGCTTCTGCAGGCACGTGCACCTAAAACTGCTTTCTGCATAGCAGCAACAGATTTATAGGTGTCATCCCATACATTTTTGTGTTTAAAAGGAATTAAAGGTTGCTCAAAAGCCTGGGAAAGACTGTAGGGAGATCTTGAGGGTGAAAGATGTAAGGGAAAAAAATTAAAATGCTGATTGTAGGAAAAATAGAGTAAATCTTTCATATAATTAAGTCGTTATTTCATGTGGGTAACTGATGCCTTTGTCTTTGCCAAATGGCCAGGAGGTGGCCAGCGGGCGCCACCCTGGGGCTGTCCCTGCTGGATTTCCTTGGCAAGGGCCCCGCAGGGCGGAGCTGGAACGTGACCGACCTCCCTGGGACACAGCTTCTGCCTCTGCCGGACTAAATGGTTCAGTATGAGCAAGAATTCACTGGGGCACCATCCCACGTGTGAAGGAACTCAATAGAAAGAGGCACTCTGCCCATTCTTACACTGCTTTTGCAACAAGTAGTAAGGAATGCCTGATCCATTTACAGAGTATTTATCTAGTACTGATAGTGTCCAGCATGCATCAAAAATACATGATGATTTCCCCTAAATACACCCAATACCATGGGGTTTGACTCCAAATACTTTTGAGTCCAGTTGATATCAATCAGGTTTGGCCTGTGTAGGAAGCCTGGATACAAAGGGTTAGAAATTAAATCAGGTGTAGGATACTTAATGAGTGTCATGAGGGCAACATTGCAGCAGCTGTGTGAACTATTCCAGTGGAAAGGAAAAAAAACCAAAAAAAAAACCAAAAAAACCCCAAAAAACCTAGCCAAAGCAACAAACAAAAAAAACCCCACAAAAAACCAAACCAAACAAAAAAACCCCCACAAAACCAAACAAAAAACCCCCAAACAAACATAAAAACCCCACAACCCAAAAAAACTCAAAAAGCGTTGATCTGACTCAAATCCTTTCAAAAATCTATGTTAGAGCCTAGGCAGGAAGGGATAAAATAAGCTGATGTGGGCACGTTTTGTGTGGTAATCACTAGAGTTAAGACTGCTGCAGAAAGAATTCTGCACACTGTTCCTGTGGTTAGCTCTTCACTTCAAATAGATGTGAGAATGTTCTAGGGAATACAAGAAATATGAGAAGGATGAAAGGAAATCTTTCGAGCTAGGAAGAATAAGTGTCACTGACACAGATATTGTTGCATTGCTTTACTCAGTAAAAAAAAAGTCTAAATGCTAGAAAGCAATATTTTTTCTCTGTAGGACCTAAGCAAACAATTCCTGTGCCTTTCCCAGCTGGGGCTCAAATGGTACATGCTGTGGTTGGAAATGCTAACCTGAAGGACACCTGCACACCACAGGTAAGCTTATTATATGACTTCATTTGTATGCATGGAGAAGTACACTGGTTTTGAGAAATTTAATTGATACCTTTTTTTCCATTTCCAACATAATTTTTCCTCAAAGAGAATGAACAAAATCTCTGCCACCCTGTTTATTGGGCAACCAGGGGTTGAAGGATGGGAGAGAGTTAAAGGAGATTTTCTTTAGATTCCTGAGACCTATGAGTCAGTACGTCCATGAGCAAAGGTTACATAAACTAATAGATTAGAACAAGAATTAGTTGCATAAACACTATTACTGCATTTCAATCTGTCACAGAGTCAAGCCTGCAGATTATTGCAGGCAGAGCTAGCCTGGGGCTTACAGTCCATTTTGCAGGACTGCCTCTGACACTGGATACATTTGAAATAGCATTGTTCTCTTGCTGTGGGGCTCCTCTGAAATCCAGGGCTTAGTGCAGCAAGCCTTATTTAATATACAGTGGTGTTGCTCTCAGCTCCTGTCTAATTTGGGATGTCACTCTGGTATATTTTTGCACAATAATTCTGTCTGTTTCATTTAACCAAGGATCATCATGCCTCTTATGTGACTGGTCCGCTATAGGCAGCCCCAGGGACTAGATCCAGATCCCCTTCAAATTTCCTCCCAGCTTTCCTGAAGCCTCTGTCCCTCTTCCTTCCATGACAGTCTCTCCCCAGAATATCCTGGATGAAGTCAGGGGGACCAGTATAAGCAGCTCCTGCTGCATGGGGAAGAAATGAGGATGGATATGTTACCCAGGCCTGTTGTCCTGGGAAAGGAAGTCTGGATTAGGAATTTTGAGTGGACTGGAGCTGATCCACAGGTTATGAGGCATTATGATGGCTGTGGTCTGAGTTGTTTGGGAATATTGCAGGTCACATGGGAAAACAAAGCCTTTCTCGGAGCTGCAGAGCTGCATTTTTTCTAAGTCCATGAGGGCAGATCATGCTCCCAGGCTGCAGTACTTTCCTCTTGTGTAGTGTTTTTCTTTGCACTTTCCCCACTTCTTGCTGATCCCATTTCACCATTTTACATGTGGGAACTGAAGCATCAAAGTTCAAGTCTTTGTTTAGATGCTTAACTCCCATTAAGTAAAGCAAACTCTTTCTACAGCAGGCTTTCTTCATAGCCCTCAGCCTTGGGCACCAGTTAACATCTAGAACAGACTCTGATACTTTGTTGTTCAAAGACCAAGTAATTTTTTTGAATGACACCATTTGCAAAAGTAAGCCAAGGAGGCTTAGTATCTACATGAATGTAGTTTTCAAAAAAAAGTCAGATCCAAACTTGCAAGAGTGTCCTGGTGGGCAAATCACATAAGGACAGAATTAGTGGTGTCACTTCAGCAGGCAAGTGGACAGAATTCTCCAAGTGTGGTGTTCTGTAGTGGGTTTTTTTTCTGGAAGCAGGCCCTGGGAGCCCTCCCTGCTTATGTGGTCCTGGCTTCCCCTCCTTTTCAGCTGAGAGTACAGAACAGATGGAAGACTAGCAATCAAATGCAGGGTGAAGCTAAACCTGTGATTAAATTATCAAAAGGCCA
This sequence comes from Leptocoma aspasia, assembly GCA_013399835.1. Classification (NCBI taxonomy): domain Eukaryota; kingdom Metazoa; phylum Chordata; class Aves; order Passeriformes; family Nectariniidae; genus Leptocoma; species Leptocoma aspasia. Next base: position 3,960,367 of record VXAX01003556.1, read on the forward strand.
GAGCCCTTATTGCATGAAAGGCAGCTTAAAGCTACCCCAAAACTGGCTTGAAGGGTTGGTTTTTTGGTGCAATTATTTATTGCTTTTTGCTAATGGATATTAAGGAAGTATAGGGAAGACATTCTGGTAGTTGTACATGGGAGGAAATGACATCTGGGAGAAGTAGAGCAGAGTGTCCATGTGATAGTCCCTTGATTTAAGAAGAGATGTGAGGTTTTGTGCAATATCATCTTTGGCTTATTGCAAAACATGCTTAAAAAAGGGAGCTTGTTTTCATTCTCCATAAGCTACTGTGCTATTTGTTTGATAACCAAACTAAAAATAGTGCTTTGTAGAGATTTGCTTAGTCTTTGAAGTACATGAGATTGTTTGGATCAGTGGGCTGCCTCGCTAACTGCCAAGGTAAAATAAAGGCAAAAGAACTGGTCTGCTTTGTTGAGAAAGCTGCTCTTATATCCAAGATGAAAAAGAAAGGACATGACAGAGCTCAAAACCACCAGTTTTCAGAGGTCTAAAAATTCTGACAGCTTTCAAAAAGATTAATTCTGCAAAGAAGAGAACTGTATCTATGTTGCTCCTTGAAAAAAGCCATGTCAGTAGTGTTACAGCATTATTCCCAATGAAGGTAAATGTAGGTGGCCTGGCAGATTTCATGGTGACTTTATGAGATAAACCTACACAAATCATCTTCCTTTCCACAGAAAAATAAAATTTCAGAATAGAGGCTTATTCAGAGACCATGCCTGCTATAATTGGGATGTCTAACTAGCAGTTGTCTTCTCCCAGGCACAAGAAGCAGAACTTGTCATGATGGTTTTTGGATAGAAACACTCTATATAGTGTTTATATTTATACCCAAAACTCTTGTATATAGAGTATTTCTAGACAAATTAGGTTGACAGACGTGTTAGACATGTGGCATATAGCCTAATGGAATGATATTTGTGGTGATTAATTGGGATGTGGCATATAGCCTAATGGAATGATATTTGTGGTGATTAATTGGGATGTATTGGTAAGTTTGGAGTTAATGTGATATTACTTACCTGACAGAATTGCTTTCTTTATAGAACTCTGTTAGAAATAACCCTGCTGTTTATGTCAAATGGAAGGTGATGGTCAGTTTCATGTTTTTAAACAGTCTCAGGTGCATTTCAGTTGCCTCGAGTGTGTGTGGGAACACTTGCTATGCTAGCTCCTACACTTGACTGACTGGAATTATTTTGGGTGTCTCAATAGAAGCAAAACCTGAAAACTGGCACTGCGTATGGAATGGCGGTTTCAATAAGGGACAGGTAGTATTTGGAGTGGAGAGCTTCTGACTGGTTATAGGCATGGAAAAAGTTAAATTTGCCCATGGTGCATTAGTTATTATCTTGAAGGCTCTCTCAGACTGTGCTAAGGGGCTGTTATTCTTCAGAAACACTCAAAAATACTTTACAATGGAGATATCCAAAACCTGATCCAAATTGGCTGTGGCAGATGACATTCAGGCAAATGAGCAGTGTTACCCACAAAACATCATATTGTTCCTGGAGGGCTGCCTTATTGTGGAAGGCTAGAACAGATCCCAGAAATGCATTAAGATCAAATCTGCCTGGTGGAAGGCGCAGTTTCACTGGCTTAAGTGGCTTTGAATCAACACACAACAAATATCAAACAAATAGCCTTCCAGGATTTCCATACAGAGCCTTCAGACAGAGATGTAAACAAATTTCAAGCAGTGTTTGTGGGCACTCAGATCTGCCCCACAAAGAGCAGCAGAGCTCGGCAGGTTCAGGGCTGATGGAGAAGTTCAGAAGGCACAATCTGGGCAGGTCCAGGTCACCCAGCTGGCAGGAAAAAGTTGCTCTAAATGGCAGCAGACCAGGCAGATGGTTTTCCTACCCCATTTCCTCTTCTGAAGAGGAGTAGATGGCCGAAGTGTGCCAGTGAATTTTAGGTTAGATAAAGAGCTTTTGGGTTAGGACTGGGCTTCTCCTCTCTTGAATGTGGAAGCCCTGGATGGGGACTGACAAAAGCTGGCCTGCAGGTCCAACAGCTCTGTCCATGTGGTGCCCTTCTTCAGCAGGCAAGCAGAGCTGACTGCCTCTCTTCACACGAGGTGACTCAAAGTCAGGGGGCTGGTGGCTTGCTTTCATATGACCCTCAAGCAGCCAGACCAGTAAATAGTAATTTTGAAAGCTTTCTTCTATGGCTGGGCATAGAACATTAATTTCATGAAATTAAATACATTCTTACATGTCTAAGCCCTGGGTGGAGTTCTCAGGAAAACATGAACGCTAGTCAGGCTGAGCCACAATGGCAGAACTGTTCTAAAATCATTCTCTTGAAAAATAATGTTGTCTTTCTCAAAAGAAATTCATCAGCACTGTCTGGATTTGGCCTAATGGATCTGTAGCCTACTGATTTTTCAATTTCCTTTAACTATCAACTTTCTTAAAGAAAGGTATAAGAATAAATCCTCCAAATCAGAATTTGGGGCAGTTTTACACCTTTTCTCATCAAATGAAGAATGAGAGAGCTGTATGCCAATTGCATCAGATTTGTGACCTGTTGATGTAAAAGTTTGTCACCAGTATCTTCCAGTAAGCACATTTTGATGCTTTCAATGAAAATAGTCAACTTTGCTGGACATAGAAAATCTGGGACAAGAAAGCCTCTTTTATATGTTCTTGGGATGTCATTTGGGCAACCTGGGACTCATTTGGAAGATGCATTAGAGTGGAAGGGTCGTACTGAGTTGTTCCATGGCTGGCCACTGGCACTGGAACAATGTTGGAGTAGCTACAGGTGCCAGGGATGTGTCTCACCATGTCAGCCAAAGGTCTTTTGCTGGAATAAAAAAGGAAGATGTAGAGTTGCCCTCTCCCCACAGCACCACTGCAGTCCTATACCGTGGGATGGGAAGAGTTGCCTGGGCATGATCCTGGGCCAGCAGGAATGCTGATAAGGATGTGCTGGAAGGGATAGGTTCAAGGAACTTCTGTTTCCAGCCTGGCAGGAAGGATGTCAAAGTCAGCACAAAGAGCTGACTGCAAGTGCTTACTCTGCTTCACTGCTGTAATACATGGCAGGTAAAACAACACAGCCAGAAAGCTGCTGCTGACCTGTGTATGGCTCTTAACCCCTGAAATGCTTCCTGACCTGCAGCCCGAGGGTGTGATAGCTCAGTGAGTCTGTGGGGGTGTGCATCTTAGGAACAAAGCCTGGAAGCACATAGGAAATTACTATTTTTGCAGCCCATTCTGAAGACTCAGGGAGCAATCCTACATTCCTAAAAGCATTTGGGAGGGGTGTTGATCCCTCTCTCTCAGCTGAGCTAGGCCTGATGGGAGGGTATTGGTGAAGGCTTAGGAACAAACTGAGTACTGCTGTAAGTGGTTTACAAGAATTATTAACTGCTTCCTGAACCAAAAGAAAGAGGACTTGAAAGGGTACTTTTCTGATGTTTTGGCATCCTTCTGCTTGCCCCACTAGAGATCCAACCACCTTTTCTTGTGTGAAGTTCTAAATGGAGGGAATAGGCCAGAAAGGAATAAAAGCAGCTCACAGTGTGGAAACTTGGAGTGGTCCTTGGGAAAGGACTGAGTGTAGCCCCTCATAAAGGTGAGCAAAAGAGGAGATTCTATACAAAAATGGGCCACTGTGGATGGGGACAAGACTCCTCTGGTCACATCTGTCCTTGATGTTCCCTGATGCACCACAGGTCACACCTGGCAGCTTGAGGACCTGCATGCCTGTCTCCTGAAGGCAGTATATTCCTGTTGGGTGAGGGCAGGGTGGGGGATGCTCAACAGCAGCACCCTCAGGACCCTGCCTGTGCCCGGCTGAGCCCGTGTCAGGCCAAGGGCAAGGACACAGGGCTGCCTCCACATTTGTGGGCAGGGAGGGCAGGCTGGGATGCCCTGAGGGCTGCAGTACCACAGGGGTGGGGATGGCCACAGTCTGTGGGCAGCTGTGAGCCCAGAAATACCTATGCCAGGTGTAGGGGAGAGGGATGGCACAAATGGGAGCCTTGTGGGAGGGCAGCCTCAGCTGCGAGCACCCCAATGTGTGTGCTCACACAAACTCCTTGGAAGTCCCTTTGGTTCAACTAAGATGTGTTTAAGCAAGTGGAAATAGGTTCTGGAAAATGACTTGCAATAGAAAATGTGTTCAAAAGTGTGTCCTGTTTGGCACAAAATAGATAATTACTGTAGCACACTGCTTTTTCCATTTCTCCCTGCTCAGCACAAGCAATCTCACTCTTCGCAGTCCATGGGTGTGTCCTTGTTCCCAGTCTGTGCCTACAGGACTGATGCATCCTGTGCTTGGGGTTTGATTTGTTTTCTTTCTGATTGTTCCACATTACCAGAAGCAATGGATGTTTCCTGCTGGTGATTTCACCTTTATATAAGGGTTGGTATTGAACACATACCAGGATGCCTTGGCCCAGGAGTCAGTTCCTTTATATACCTTTTATAATTTTCCTTTAACCCTTACAATTCTATTCCTCCCCCTCTGCTCCTCCTCTTCCTGCCCCGGTTTGCCTCCCCTCCCTGTGCTTCCCTGGCGGCATTGCCAGCTCTGCACAGGCCCAGTTTCTCTAATCAGATGAAGCTGCAGGATTATCTCTCTCCCTCCCTCCTAGGCTCCATTTTATTTCCTCTCCAGCCAAGGGGGGAGCCAGGAAGGGGCACCACATCGAGGCAAAGGGAACCCCATCTCCCAATCTCCTGCCTTTGATGCTCTCTAACAATCCCACCTCCTTCCCCTTATCATATGCTCACCTTAGTGTCAACAGCTCAGGCGGATCAAGGAGAGGAAATCTGAACTCTTTGGGCTTTTGTTCTCCTCAGATTTCTGAGCATCTGTTTTTAAATACCCTCCAAGTAACTTGTGCAGGGAAGCTGGATGTGCAATCTCTGAGTGGGGGGAAGGTAAGGACCACGGCAGTTCTCTCGTCTCCTGTAAGGACACCGAGTCCTCTCCGTTTTGCCAGGAGAGTAACAAAGCAGATGAGGGGAAGGGAAGGGAGAGGAGCTGCACAGAGACAGACCCAGGCTTCTGTAAGTGCTGTGTTGACAGCAGGGGGTTGAGAGCTGGGCTGAAAATCCCAGGAAATGGTAGCTTTCTCTTTTCCTGAAATGATGGGAACTATGACTCTGAGCTTTAATTGAATTTAATGTAGTTCTGTAGAAGGTAGGTTTTTTTTGTGCTAATGTCTTTCACTTACATGTGTATGTGTTTGTCTTTTAGTAAATATTTCCAGAATATACATGTCACTGTTTCTTTGGGGCAGAAAAACCCCCATAAGCTTGTTCACCTTATTCCTCTGCACATCTGTGAGTTTATGAAGATGCTTTTTGATTCTCTCTTGTGTGTATGTCAGGGTTTGGATACTAAAATTAAGAGAAAAGGGTAAATTTTATTGCTTTAAATTTCTACCTTTTAGTACTAATGTGCCAGAGAATCGTTTACCTTACTGTTTTACACCATGTATACCACGTGTTTTTTAAATTCCTAGGAATATCCAACACTAGAAAAATCTGAGGAATGTTTCAGTGCTTTCTGCATATCAGCTTTGTTTTACACTTCTTCTTCCTAGATAAATGGTCATTTGCTATTTAAAATGGCAAATAAAATTTTTCACTTAAACCAAAACATGTTTTTTTCCAAAGTCACAAATTTGATTTGGTTTGGCTTTTTTATTGTCACTAGATTAAATATTTTGTATCAGAATCCTTAGAAGTAGAAGACTATTTTGTGTATATGTTGTGATTAAAAGCAAGAGTCTGTGCTGATGCACTCCTGGATTTTAGGGGAAGAGGGAAAAGGGAGTGGGAACAAGCAGTTATTTCCATTTAGAGAACTCTAAGCATAAAAGGTGATGGGAAAGGTAGCCATGAGATAAATACATTTTGCAGGATGTTGATCTCAGACATAAGTGAGATGGACCTTATATAGATCAAAATCTACTTCTCTTCCATTGAGTCATGTTTCAGAGTATAATCTCATACAAAAAATAAAAATATCAGTGGTTTTCTTGCACCAAGACACTGATGAAAGCTTGCAGATGGTTGTTTGCACGTTTTAGTGTATCTCTGAATGTTTGCAGGACATAGATTGTAGTAAGATCTGAGTTTAGAGACCTCTGCATGGAGTCTTTGTGTAAAACAATTAGGTTTTGAGAAGTTTTCATTTAGGAGAGTGGATTAGATGAGGGCTTTGTGTTTTCATGCAGTCTTGGTTACTCCATAAACACTTCTATACTTATCAGGTTTTGTTGATTTTTACTGTCCAGACATTTTATCTTAACTGTATTCCAGGGAAAGCTGTAATTGCAATTTAGTTTATCTGACAGTTATTTAAGTCTGCATAAACAAGAGCAGTAAACTGTGGATGGCCTTGTAGTGTCAGAGTTGGTTTATAATACGAAATGTGATAAACTTCCATCAGATAACCATGCCAAATCCACATTTTTCCTTCCGTAGTAAACTATGCATATTCAAACTGCACTTGAAAAATAAAAATGTATGAGGGAGGGTAAAACAGAGGAAAATTGTTATTGAGGTTTGTTAGACTTCTGAAGTTTTATTTTCTTTCTTGCCTGTTAGGGCAATGACAAAGGGTAAATTGGGGGTAGCTTTTAACCACTGCAGATGAGCAGAGGTATTTGCTTGTACCAGTGAGATACTGTTACACCTGACGGCAGGCAGGTTATTTCTGAGCACAACATCAACAAAATCCTGTTTCTTCTCCAGTGGACTCTTCTGGAGGTTAGAGAGACTGAATTGTTCATTCCTTTGCCCTGAGTTAATGTTTTTAAATGAAGATGGAGTGTACTTCACTGGTCCCCTGTATTTGGGTATTGCAAGCTGTTATACAGTTTGCAGGAGAATGCAGCCTAGGAATGATGCTTTCCAAGGCTAGGGACTTGAAAGAGACCTGCTAGTATTTTTATTGCAGGAAGTTATCTTTGGCAGGTGTGTGTGATATTTCATTGCTTCTAGTCTCAAAGCATTTTGGCCCAAGAGCAACAGTGCAGCAGGAATCATAGGCTGCAAATGATGTTGCACTTTACTTTTCTTGTCAGCCTTGAGCTCTTTTAAATCATTTGCCATGGCCATGAGCCACACCATAGGGACTGCAGGCACTGGCCTTCTAGTAAATTCTTGCAGCTTCATTGTACAGAAATAAGAGGTTTTACCTGGTGTAAACAATAAAGCTGTATGCATACACAGTACCTCTCTGGGATATTAAGATTCTGGAAGGTGTGAATTACCCAAACTTTGAATAGCCCTTTTTTTTTTTTTTTTTTTTTTTTTTTTTTTTTTTTTTTTTTCTGGGGGGGGTTGGGGGCAGCATTTCAGTGATGAGAGAGATATCTTTTCTGTAAAAGCAAAATGAGGGGAGAATGAAAATAGATGTTGGAGTACAGTGGTCAGGAATATCTGCATGAGGCATACAATGAGAAGGCAGTGAACTGAAAGATACTGCTGAGCTTTTCTCTGGCTAAGATTTTTTGATGCAATATTTCCTATGGATGCCTTATAACAATTGAATTAATCTGTAGCTGTGCAGGTCGTAGTCATCTGTATGTTAAGAACTCTCCTTTAGGAGTATTCTCTGATTGCTTAGGAGATTGTTGGGAAGAAGATGGCTTCTTCCATTTAGAAAAGCTATTAAAGTTCTTCAGAGTAAAGTTCCACTCTGAGAAATTATCTTTAGCAACAGGAACCACAAAAAAATATCACTCTGGGGTTGCTTAGGTAGATGCACTCAGAGCATGGGGATTGGGTCAGGCCAACTAAATGAAATTGACATCAGCCAGGTCTTTCCTAGTTTGGTGTGTGAGCATTAAGCATGTGAGTTATACCCAAGCATCATTCTGCACCAAAAAAAGAAAGATCATCTTGAAACTGGCCTGTCCCTGTGTGGGGAAGTTCTTGCAAAATGATGGCTTGACTCGTGCACAGTGTGGATTTAATACAAAGCAGAGAAAGGAGAAGCAGTCTTTCTCCATCTGCAGAATATTTGCTAATTAAGCTTTAGCAAGGGCACACCTGAGTGTGCAAATGAAGGTTAATGGGATTGAGCAGTTGTAAGACCTTCATTTGACTTGCAGAGCTTTACTCCAGTCAACACTGCAGAAGACTGACAGAAACCAGTACATCTGAGCTGAAGTGAAAGATCTGACTCCTTTCCAGCTCAAGCTAAGGAAACTTGACATGGAAATTGGAAATATGATGAATGCACAAAGCCATCCTAGCTCTCATAAACTGGATTTTTTTTTCTTAAGAATTTTTAAATTATTGCTTTCTGCAGAGAATCTGCTGGGAAAGTTCAGTGTTTATGACTGTGCAGGGTAGATCAGTGCTTCTTGAAACATTAAGGAAGAACATACATCTTGTTATAGCAGGTTTATTTGGTTCTCAATGGCCTCTAAACTGTGAAAGGGGTGGAGTAATTTTGTTGATTTAGTAAAAAGAGAGGTGCTAATGGATTGGAAAGAAACTTTTGGAGTCACTGCCTCCTTCCTATAGATCACCTTTGTGCTTCCTTTCCAAAGTCATTCCTGTCTCAGTAAAAGGTGCTAAGGTTTCAGTAAAATGTACAGCTTCCACTAATCAATTAAAAGTGGTTCAGTATTGCAAAATGGCCACACATTTCAGCTTCTCAGGTTGAGAAGGTACATGACATTCATTGGCACTGACAGATAAAAGCACGTATTTATGAAAAGGGTTTTTTGAAGGGACCTTGCGAATTCATCAATTCCAATCTCCTGCTCAAAGCAGAGACAGCTATGAGGTCAGACCAGATTTCTTAGGGTTCTGTCTGCATGGGTCTTGAATATGGTCAAAAAAAGTTTGAAAAGCAAAGAATTCTTGTAGCAGAGCCTTTTTTCTTTACAAACAGTATCTTGTTGCTAGCAGTTAACAGCAGATGCCTGAAGAGTTGTTCTCTAGTTGTCCATGTCACAGAGGTGGGATCTTCCTCTGTCTGAATGATGGCAGGAACTGAATTGTCTTGCGGCTCTTGAGTTGTTCCAAATTTATACCTCAAAACTTTGTGATTCTGACATTATTAAATATTAATAAGGAAGTGGAGACTTCTGCAGCTTGGTTTATGATTGAGATTAACCAAGAGGAGGGGAAATTTGTTTGTTTACATAGAGTAGGGTGTAAACATTAGTTTTAGAGGAAGTCCTTCACATACTTGGATTTGACAAAGTATTTGCAAACTTTATTCTGCTGCTTTGGACTGTTACTTTACTCTGTCTTGGGTTTTCTCTCCTTACGGTCTCTGGTGTCAAGCCTTGGGAGGCAGGGGCTCTCCTCTAGCCAAGCTCTAATGTTTTTCTTCTCTCAGTCCTGAGAGAGTAGGGAAATGCTTCCTTTCATCCCTTTCAGAAGTTCTCTGAAAACTGTAGATAATAGTTCCCCACATAGGTCTGATTCAACCACAGATGAATTGGGACAGTTGCTTTTCTGAGACAGACATTGCACTTTGACATAATGTTTTTTTATGAGAAAATACCAAGTTTGAAATGAAAACTTCCTCTTCCCATATTCCTTATTTAAATAGTTTCAAAGCTACCTCCTACTACAATGGCAACTTTTAATGCTATGAAACACGATTAGCCAGTCCCCTTTTTAGTTCTTTTCAATGCTCAGCCCCTTGGATAGAGGTTGCCTGCTCTTTTCCAGTTTAAGGATATATAAAAGACAGCTTGAAGTGTGAACTGAAGGCTGAAATTAGTCACAGAATCACTTTTTCATGAGAAGTTCATCATAGTAAATAAAAGCCTGCAAGTGAATGTGGCACTGCAAGACAACGTGGTCTGCAGTTGTGACAACTCTGCTTAGAAAGTTTAATGAAGCTGCTTATAATAATTAATCATTGCTACTTAATATACCATGCATATACAATATACATGTTGTCAGCATGCATATTGTATAGAGACTATATACATACAACACCTAATTTGAGAAACTCTGCTGAGTTGGAGTATTTGAAATCCTTGAGATTACTTATGCTCACGATGCTGGGAAGTGGCAGGGGGTGCTTTAATACATGCTTCTGAAGCACAGATAGTGTCTGGATTTTACTGGTAAGGTGGGTTTTCTGCAAGTGCAACAAGCACTTCCTGTAGAGATGCTCTATTTATTTCTTCCAATCCAAATATTACGAAAGAAGGGCCGGAATACATTATCTTCAGCATCTTATATTTAATATCTTTTATTCTAGGATTTGAGAGTGCTCTGCAATCATGAATTAAGCCTTTAAATACCTACATCAGGGGCTTCTGCCTCTAATCTGTGAGTCACAGATGAGTAAACTGAGTCACAAAGGGAATGACTCGCTCAAGGTCATACACTATGTCAGTGAGCACAGACAGAATTAGAAAGCAATTGTTTCCTCTTTATAAATACTGAGCAATTGTTTTTTAAGTTATGGAAGTCAGTTTTTTGTCAGTCCCCAGTGTCGAAGTCAGTCTTTTCTCTGCCACCTCTGAGAGCAGCTTCTAGAAGTAGATGGATTGTGGTTTTGAATTCTTCTTTTCTCCAAGGTTTTCCATACAGTTGATAAATGCTGTTGTTTTAAATAAAGAATTGAAGGGGATTTGTGGCCTTTGTGGCCACAGATCTGTGGCCTTTGTATAGTGTTCAATCACAAGGGAAAACAAGGGAACAAACAATGAAGGTAAATTTCTAGGTTTTGCTAGGTAAGTTGCCAGGTGTTTTTAGGTAGGAAAGAGACTATTCAACTATTAGGAAAAGAATAGGAAGGAAATTAGGTAGGAAAGAGACTGTTCTTCAGCTATTACATGTTGAATAATGAGCCATCTTTAATTGTTTTGGTGAGGTGTCCTTCAATCTAAAATATTGTCTTTATCCTAATGGAGACGTTTGGAGACCTTCAGATTGCTATTGCTGCTGTTTATATCACCATTATTCCTGTTTGATGTAGGAATTGCTGTCCTTCAGTTAAGGATGATATGTGAACATGAAAAGCTGCTGTACTTGTGGCTGTATCTATTCAGCATTTTTAAGGCAGATTTGAGCTTCCTTTGTCTGCCACTACAGCTGGTTGTAAAGCTTTTATCTCTGTTGGCACAACAACGAAGCAAGGGCGTGAGTTTTATGGGGAGGCTGGGCATTTTAGACAGGCTCAGCTCTGTGCTTTTCTGCCTCTTTGCAGCCAGCACAGAGCACACACAGGGACTGTGCATCCCCTGACACAGGCTGGCCACAGCTTTAGCTGTCACAGGTGCATTCATCTGGCAGGGAGGGGTATCCCACTGGCCTCACACTCAGAAGTGCAGTGCCATTAAAGTTGGGATGTCCATAGGGCAAGGATAAGCCAAGTTTGTACCTTCCCTCTAGCTGTCACTGTTAAACTTTCAAGCAAACGGCCAAAATTATTATTTGAATATTTTCTACTGAAACACATGAATCTATACAAGTAGATATTCTAATCACTTAGCCAGCTTGGGTGAAGTTTGTTGGATGTACAAACTGCTGGCCTCTTGTGCAGGTTGCACTGATACCCAGCTGTACTCTGAGACTGGAAGGAGGCTGTAAGTGAGCTTCTGGTTTTCTGTATGATTCTTAAGTTCATGCTGCTGCCCAGGCAGCTGTGATTCACACAGTTGGCAGGCTTGGGCCTCTGACAGGCAGAGGCTTACTGAGCAAATCTATGACCATGTGTTTTTGCAGAGTTCCAGATCAGTGGGGCTGCTTTGGAGCTGGTCTGCTCAGGACTGAAGAGTGGGTGCAAAAGTGGAGCTCTGAGGAGCATGAGTTGTTCAACACTAGACCAATTCTGTCTTCTCCAGGCTGGAACATGTGAAGGAATAGGATTTGATCCCCTGCTGTGAAGAGAGAAAGGCTCACTAATGTCTGTCTCTGAAATATATCCAAATGTGGATAGGCCAGTGCCTATTTCCTGCATTACAGATGAATTCCTAAAGAAACTATCAAATATTTTTCTCACAGGACTTCTGCAATACCTGTGGATATCAGTAGCCATCAATTCTTAGCAGCATAATCCTGGCATCTGAATTACCAGTTTCATTTTGTTTAATTCTTTTCTGCTTAAGCTGGAAACACAATTGTATTAATATACCACTTCTTTAGGCACACACTGTTCACTCGAAGCGTGATTCTAGGTCAATGTTGCCTGCTGTCATTATATTTGATTTTTTTAAGCCCCAGCTGGTGAAAACAGCTGATTACATGACCATGTCATCATGTCTAATTTGTAATTAAAGTTTTAATTCTTCTAACTGAAGAGATGAGCTTTAAAGAAGTGAGCTGTCAAACGGTAAAAGTGAGCATCAAATATGACTGTACAATAGCTCATATTTTACCTCTGTTGGGTATGTTGTAGTGTAGTTTGTATGCTGAGGCAGATCTCCATGTGGAGATATAGTGGGAGTAATGTTTTGCACATAAAATTCTTATAAAAAAAGATGAAGTCCAAGAGATTTTTGAAGTTGTTTCTGGGAGAGATGATTAAATAAAAAAGGTGGCAAAGAAGATGCCACATGTTGCAGTAGTAAATCATGTGGTGGTGTCAGGACAATGTCCCAGCACATGCCTCCCTTGTGACAAAGTACACCTCTCTCTGGTTTCCCAATAATTTATTTACAACCATGTGAATTGTCCTTGCTGGGAATTCAGCTGAAGGCATCACTGAAATGGTCTCCTTTGGTTCATGCCTGTCAGGCTCCTCTCTCATGGCACTTTGATTTTAACCATTTTTATTTGTAGCATTCTGAGTTGTCAGCTCTATGCTGGGGCTGTGGACTGTCCCTGGTCCTTAAAAGAGAATGCTGACCTTCCTGCATGGCTCTTCCAAGCTGTTGGGATAACTGTGGGCACTGTGGCCAGTGGCCTTGTCGTACCACACTGAGGTGAATGAATTGGTAAATGATGGAATCTGTTCATTTTGTGATGTGGCAACTCATTTGTTATCTCCTGCTGAGGCCACTGGTAACCAGGGCACCGTGGCACCCTCAGGGTTTGGGGGAAGAGGTCTCTGCTGTGACCCTCTGGAAGGAGAGAGCCGAGGTTCAGAACACGCAGGGTAAAGGGGACACTTCACTTTGAGTCTTGTCACCAGTCACTGCAGAGATACCTGCCCAATGTGCTCAGCACAGGATGGGGAAAAGACAAAAGTTGTTAGGCAAAAGCTTTTAGGAAAGCCTGGCAGCCAAGCAGTAATTGGCAGAAACTAATGAGGCTGTGACCAGTGGCCTTGTAAGGACATCAGACACAAGGCCTCTGCTTTGGCAGTGCTGGGCACTGAGGGTCACAGCTCTCCTGCTCTCATGTTTTCTAGCCTGTCAAGTGTGCTCCTCTTCCCCCTCGTGAATTATGGTCCCAGTGACATGGCCCCACTTTCCCCAGTGCTTCTTGCAGTGCAGAACTGGAAAACAACCCCATTCCTTTGCATACAAAGGGTGCACTTGCCTATTGTGTTTGTCTGTTGGTATCTCTATATGCCCAAGCCAGTCTGTCCTGTTGATCTGGCTGATACTTGGAAATACTTAGGATGATAGAAAATATTTACAAAAGGGCATTAGCAGATTAAACTGAACAAGGCATAGTTTGTTTATAATGCTATTCCAAAATGGAAAGCCTACAGAAAGATGATGGATTAAAGGTTAAGTGATTGGGGTCTCAACCTGAGTCTTTAATCTAGTTGACAGAATTTAGAGAAATTATTTTTTGTATTGACAGAATTTAGAGAATTTTTTTAATGTTCCCTGACAAATTATACCTTTTCCCCTACTGTAACTCCTGTATTTATTCCTTTCACTTAGATTTCACCAAAATAAAATAACAATTAAAAACAGCAACAGCAAAACTCCTAATCCCAGACACTTGAATCTCTAAGCTTTTTACCATGGCTAATCCTGTTTTGCCAATGCCTCTCAAATGGTTTGACTCCCCCCACCCAATGTAAATGTTAGTGATTACTGTTAATGAACTATTTCCTTCAGTAGTAGTAGTAGTAGTTAGAGAGAGCCATCAGATCTCATAATGCTATCATGCCAATCTTTGTCTAAAGCAAAACAGATCTTTCTTATCTTGTGCAAGTAGTTTTCCATGTGGGCAAGCAAGGACAATTTTTAGATACAAGCACACTCTTATGTTTTTTTATTTTGATAGTATAAGTTTCTTTAAAATTAGTACAGCTCTGAAAGAAATGAATGTCATATGAGATGATGTTCCTTTTTATGTCATTTTACCACATTAAACATGTACCTTAGAAGTTTAGTCATGGATTGCAGTAAGGAAGCCACATTGCTTATAAAATACCAGGCCTGAAGAGAACCCATTGTGAATATACTGAATTACTTCTGGTACCTGAGGGAGCTTGGCTGTTTGGGCAGAAATGCAGGTTTTCCTGTATGTGCTGTCTTGTGCCCCAGGCAGGGCTCAGCAGTGTTTATGGCTAAGTGACCACTGTCCCTTAGGATGTAATTAAAATTCCATCATTTTAGCCATAAACTACTCTTAACTTTCAAATTTATAACCATGGTGTTTGTAGTAATATTAAATAAAGTTAAGAACCTCTATCTAGCAGCCTTCTATTCAAGTATATTGCTTAAGTTAATTAAAATGGCACCATTCTTCTTGTATAAAATACAGTTGTGTTTGTCTTGGAGTTGGGTGTTGTTGCAGAAATTGTGTTTGCTTTGTGGAGCTGATTATTGCACAGCAGGGCCAGAATGATGCAAATGAAGGAGCAAATTCAGGACAAAGACCTTGCAACCCCTTAACACTTCTCAGAAAGTGTCTTCTCTGGAAGGGCTGGTGCTGCCATGGAGGGTCCTGGTCAGCATCCAAAAATAACAGTCATCATCCAAAAATGTTGGTATGGATCAGATTGCTTAGCTTTTCCAAATTCCACATTTGCATATTAGTGCTCTCACCCTTGAAACTGGCTTTGATTTTATAACTTTTAAACTTTTATTTTATTTTGCTGTCAGATACTGATTTTGAAAGCATAAAATTAAGAAAAAAAGGTTTTTTATTGCATGATCAGCCAAGTGAAGATGGGTGAAACAGCTGCAGTCATTATTACAAATCTTCTTGACTTGTGGGTTGACCATCAGAGTTATATAAAGAAAAAATAACTGGGGAAGATTTAGACAAGTCTCTGTCATTGCATGCATGTTTCTAGTAAATAGTATTAAATTTCTCTGATTCTTCCCAGATTCTGCAGCTAGTGTTGTTCAACCTGTCAAGTGATTCTCACTGCCTCACTGTCTGTTAACTTACTATAGTAACAAGGTACTAAATGAGGGATCTTTAAAGGAGGAAAAGGACTTCTTACGTGGACAGATAGGACAAGGGGAAACAGTTTCAAACTAAAAGATGAGAGTGTTGTCAAAATTTCAATTAAAGGACATGTGTGGAATACAAAAATACTGAAGTATTTTAAAATCATAGTTAATTTACAGTGAATATCTTTCAATCGGTAACATACATTATATTCAATATTTTGAGACTAAATTTACTGGTGCATTAAATAGGTCAAAACTTTAATCATAAGTCATAGCAAAATACACATTTGTTGCTTTAAAGTAGTTCAGTGGAATTAGTGAAAGCAGCCTAGATCCCCTCATAAGCTATCTGAAGCTAAGCCAAAAATAGTGGATGTTAATTCCATTTCTATCCTAATCCTTTCTCTGCTTGTCTAACAATTTTCTATATATTCATAGGAGAGTAACTGCCTCAAAAATTCATGCTTTATTATTTGTGTATTCAGGTGTGAATTTCCTTTGAAATTTCGAATCAAAGTCTTTCAGACAGATTCAGGACTTAAAGTAGATATTTTTAAGTAACATTCCTTTCCTATAAATTATATTTTTACATTTTAAAAATGAAAGTTAAGCCAAGCAGTCTGCTCTGCCCAGCATGCACAAAGAAAGTTGGTTTGGGTGCCTCTGTACCCACAAAATCGGTGTGCTTCTATTCATGTTTCATGTGGGTAATCCATTCTTGATTAGCTGATTCACAAAATACAAAGTGTTGCATGGCTGTGACATTGAAGAGGTTCCATGTTTCGGGGTTGGATTTTTAAAAAGTTTGGCACCTCATTCCTGTAGGTGACCCAGACCCTCGCAGGCAGAGGTGTCAGAGGAACCATCCAGACCCTTCTGCTTCCCAGCCTTTCCCAGAAGCCATGGGCTGGACCCCGGGCTCAGTGGGAGGTCTGGCGCCTCAGGAGGTGTGTGTGCAGTGTTGGGCCTCTTCTCAGGGGATTTTTGTGCACCCTGAGCAATCAGTGCCAGCAGTGCAGGTGGGAAATGCAGAGTTTGGGAAGGCCCAAGGCCGTAGGAGAATTGTTACAATTATGCAAGCATGGAACACTGGTCTGTCTGAGCAACAATGTTCAGATGCTGTTGGGAGTAGCAGATTAGAATATTCTACATGTACATGTGTAATATATGTCACATTGTTTGGTTATGATTTCACCTGCAGTGGGGAAAAATAAATTTCTTTAGAGTTTTCTTTGGAGGTTTCCTTGCCAGCATCACCCTGGATGTTGCTTTCAGTGATGTCGCTATGTTTGGTCTGTTTCATCCATCTGAATGTGTTGTGTGTGGGGTGACAAATCAGTTTTAAATGCATCACCTCTTTCAGTTACAGAGGCTTCTGCAGCAATGTCCATTGCTACATAAAGAAAGCAAACAGAAGCCTTGGTTTCTGTGTACAAGTACGTATTTGAGCACTGTAAACTTTGTAAGAGAGCCCTTCACACTTCCCACACCCTTATACCATTTGTTACAGTAATGTTTGAAGCTTCCTTTCACCTGAGTCTCAATATTTGTGTCTGAGGATTTCCATTAGTAAGTGTTGTTTCATCTAGGTGTGTGTGAGAGCCTTTGCAGGTGTTATCTTTTAAAGAGATTAAATGTAAGGTTTTCACCTTGTAGGCAGCTATTGCTCTGGTGTTTAATCCTCTTGACTCCTTTGAACCCTGTGTGCCATACTATGCTCGTGCGTGGAAGTGGCTGCAGGAGAGGTAGCATGTATGAAGGATGGGAATTCACCTTTTTTCTGCATACAGTCCAAATTGGAGCAAACCCTATGCTAGAGGATATTGCAGCTGGTCACAAGTCCCTGCTACACAACCCACAATGAAAATTTTTGTAAGAATGTGATTGCAAATATTATTATTTTTTAGTGTTGCCATGCTCAATTTAATTTCATTATGGAAAACAGCCAACAGAAGTGGATTTCAGGTGATGGGAAAATTGCAGCCTGTTAGCCTGCCGAAGTTAACAATGGAAATGGAATTACAAGCACTGATAGCTGCCTGGATCAGCTGTAGAGCTCTTGGTTGGCAGAGGGAGCAAAAGGCATGTTCTTACAAGTTACCTTGGTACATGACTCTTGAAGCCTGTAAATATCACATTAAAAGGATCACATATGAGAAGCTTCTCACTGAGAGGTTTGAATGTGAGCCCTTGCAGCCACTGTGTCCTTGATGGTAAGAGTGAACTTCCCTGTTACATTTGCAGAGTGCCTTTGTTCACCATGTGTATGTACCTTACCTGTTCCACACATCCATTTTTGTTTTAGTGACATAGTGCACAAAAAACTGTTTGGGTTTCTGTCAGAGACCTGCTAAGGAGACAGAGTGCCTAGAGTGTATCTGAGGGAAAGTTGTCTAAAATGAGAAATTCTGGCTTTCACTCTCTACATCTGCACAACAAAATATCCGGTAGTACTTGGCCTGGAAGCAATGCACAAATACTCTGGATCTTTTTTTTCAACACAGTTCTTGTAGAAAAGGCATATATGTATTAGTGTGGGTGGATATAGATGTATATGAGTGTATTAAAATAGCTTTAGTTGTACAAATGTTGCAACACCTCTGTGACACCAGGCAATACATGTAGTCAATCAGTGGAAGATCAGATTCAATCAGCAAAAATGGATCGCTAAATCTGGTGAGATTCAAAATCTTCAATCACAACTTCCCTTAGATGTGAAACTGCTAACATAAATGTTAATAACATATAGGGTACTGCACCAACTTGTAGAAACAAGGGTTTTCTAAAAATAGAAATGGCTGAGTGCACTATAAAAAATGACAGAAGAACTGCAAGACTTTGGCTAAAGATTTTCTTGTTTTGTTTTTACCCTGCCTCTGGTGTCATGAGTGTGCACCTTCCACAGCCAACATGAACTTGTTGATTTGCAAAGGTGAGCGGCCTGAGAGCCCAGAGCATGCACCCTTAACAGAGACAGTGCTGAGGTGCAGATTCTCCTTACACAGAGAGGGGAATTTCACCTCCAGCCTTTCACTGGATCCCTCTTTGCAGCCACCTCCTGTGGTGCCAGAGGTGAGCACAAGCTGGAGTCCTGCCCAGCATTGTTTGTTCTGGGAACACTGGCAGTGACCCCACACTGGCCTGGCAGAGGTCATTTCCTTGGGTTTCATGTCATCTCTGTCACAGGGGGTCAAAACAGCTTTGTCCATACCTACTGTACACTTGTGTGGGGAAAACTGGACTAAAACAGTGATCTTCTGGTAACATGAACTATCAAGAAGCTTCTTAGGAAAGGTGTGGGGAAAAGGGAGAACTTGTTCGGTTGTTGCGGCTTTAAGGTTTAAAAGCTCTGTCAGTGACTGGATAACTTCTGAACTGACGATGTCAAAACACTAAAAACGAACTCTTTTTTGTTTTGACGATACAGTTAATATCATTGGCTTAATGAACACCGTGGTGAAAAGTTATCTAATTTGAAAATACTTCTGTCTTTGCTTAAGTTACATAATATCTCCAGATATCCCAAAAATGGCTCCAGTGAATTTGGGGAGATACTTGGTAATGTTGAGATAGTTATTGTTAAAAGGTAGAAACCAAGGAGGATTTTCTCCTTTTGTGTTTTATGAATTGGAAAAAAACCACCAGAATTTCAAAAAATCCTGGACCTAATTTAGGGAAAAACTCTTTGGAGAAAGTGAAAATGGAAATTGACTGATCTGAGTACGCTTAGACTAAAGTACTGCTCTTTTTAAAACCTACTTGTGAACTGTGAAAGGCAAGAAGCCCAAGCAGAAGGTCAGTAGAGATTATAGTTTCCAGTACATTTATTTCCTACTTAAATTGCTTTTTTTTCTTTTCCACCATTTCTTGCAGATCTCTTTTTTGCCATGTCATCTGATAGCCACCAGCTCCACACCCATTCCTACCAGGACTCACTAAATTCTACTTGTCACAGTCTCTTGAATGTCAACAGTCACCCCCTATCCAAGAGCTCCTCAAATCTGGCCTGTATTGGGCACTCAAGGAGTTTAGAGGAAAGGCAAAATAAACAGGAGCTGAAGAAAAGCCATAGTAGCACCATCTGCCATATTCTGGAAAACAGGAGTGATGAAAGGAGTGTGCAGAGTCCTGGATGGTCCCCCTCACAGTCTGGGATGATGGGATGTGGATCAGAGGTCCAAACCATAAATGACCAGTCAGCCAATGGCCATTCAGAGGGCAGAACTAAGAACACAAACCATGTTCTTGTCACTGAACAGTCCTCAGCATCCTGGGGAGTGGGGGACACTAAGATATGTGTGAAGAGCAGCACTGCTGAGAATGTTTCTTCAGCCTGCTTTGTTCACCAGCAAGGCATGTGTAAAATGGAAGAATCAGAAGCTGCCCTTCAGAGAAGCCACTCAGACCTAACCTGCAGCTGCAAACAGCAGACTTATGTCACTCACACAGAAACCAGTGCTACTCACTCCAGCCTGAGCTCTTCTGGCTGCAGGCATGGCCCACCAGTGGCTAGGATGTCATTCCAAACGCAGAGATATGGATCAGAAACAAATCAAAATACATCTCACTATCAAAACCTTGTGACTCATCTTCCAGTCCTACCTAGAGACCAACAAGTACCCACAAATACCTTTGACAGTGGCAGTATTCCACGTAACACTTCTGTTTACACAGATCCTGGCACATTTCACACTGCTGTTCTAGGACCCCACATGCCTGGAAACGGTTTCCCAAACAGGACAACATTCAGTCAAGCCCCTGGGATTATTCATGGTGGTCTGACTTACGGTAATATTCCAAACTCTGCCTACTCCCCCATGGTGATGACGGTTCACAACAACTCTGTGGGGCCCTGCAGTCTCAGGCAGGATGCCTTGAAGGCAGACACCACCATCCCAGCCTATTGCCACTCCTTGCCCATCCCATCCATACAGCTCGTCCCACGGTTGGTGTGCTCCGTCAGTGAGACAGGAAAAGAGCAGGCAGCACCTGGCTACTTTCATTCCTTTTCTGCTTCAGACATTCTGACATATCCTAGGCTGGTGTCTTCAGTAAGTGAATCAGGCCTGGATGCCAAGAAAATCCTGAAGTGCTGTAATGTTCCTGAAGAACAACTGCAAACTGCTCAGCAGGAGAGAGCTCCTCCAGAAGCCAAGGCTGCCTGTGTTGCTCTGAGCAGCCAGCAAGGTGCAGACATGGTAGTGACAACTAAGGATGTGTGGACTATGACCTCGATGAATGACATAACCAAAGGCCTGAAACCAGCTCTGGAGCGTAGAGATGCCGAGGTACAAACTCTTCCAACCATGGAATGCAAATCAGTGGCAACAAGCCCAGCAGCTGCAGCAGAAGGTCACTCACATGTGTTCCCAGAGGTGAACCTGGAGCAAGACCTGGAGGCCCCCAAATCTCCAGTTCGTGAAGTGAGATGGGATGATGAAGGAATGACATGGGAAGTGTATGGGGCATCTGTGGATCCAGAAGTCCTCGGAGTAGCCATTCAAAAACATCTCGAGTTTCAAATAGAACAGTTCCAGACAGAGCCTGCTGAGGCAGCTGAGAAAAGTAATGAGGAGCCACCCCCTGAAAAAACTGGGAAAAAAAGGCCTTTCAGAACAATGATGCATTCCCTGAGATATCCAAGCTGTTGTGCTCGCTCCAGTACTGCAGTGGAGTGAGCACAGCTATAGGGTGTAGGATAGCTGTGCTGCTTTTAAATTGTACATAAATGCTGACTCTTAAGTATTAACACAGTATATGTGGACAGCCCACATCAGGATGAGTGGGAAAAGTTCAGTGATCATCAAATATACATTAAAGCAAGGAAAAGTCCATGGCTGGACCATATGACAGACAACATAAGATTATACTTAAATAATGCCATCCAAATGCTCTTGACTGTATTTAATGTAGCACTGTTTCCTTCTATGTTAGTTTTAAACTGTATTGTAAGGAATGGAACTTCTTTTTTAATGATACATCTTTTTGAAATAATGATGACTTTTTTCTGTATTTTAATAATTTAGGGTTAGAAAACAAATTTTAAAAATTATGCTTTAATCAAAGTTCTTAGCTTTCAATCACATTCCCTTAAATTGTTTGGCAGCTGTTTTGCTGTTAATTTAATAGTCCTGACTATAAGCCCACTTTAACTGTAGGCAAAATAACAAACTAGTGTAATGTTCTATGACAAAGAATTGTAACTTTTTTCTACATAAATGTGAAGTAGTTTCAGTGTTGCTAGTCTGAACTCTTCCCTTAGCAAGCTCGTGTACAGTTGGAGGACACTCCATCGACTTTCCAATTAGTTTGTAGTTATGATGAATTACACTCTAAATATCCAGAACTTATGTTTACCAAGTAATTGACACAAATGTACAGTATTACCAAAGATGACTGATGTAATGTGAATTACTTACTGAATGCTTGTTTTAGAGACCTGAAATGGAAGCTGTTCAAATTAGTCTCTGGCACCACCATACCCTACAACTCACAAGTGGTTTTGGTTTGCTTATATTAAAAATAATTTCCAGTGAGTTCTTCTTATGTGCATCTATCCTGAGCAGTGGTTATTTGGCTCTTGCATAAGCCACAGGGGACAGTTTACTCGTAACCTTTGCCTGTCTTGTGTTTCCTCTCTGGTCTGACGTCAGGCATCTGCTGAAAGTGAGACCTTGTGTCTTCCCCAAAGGACAGTCCTAAGGTTATTCTGAGTGCCTTGGTCATTTGGGCAGCTTAAAGATTTATTTGCTTCTAAAAACAACTTCACAAACAAGTTTTCAGTGACAAACCTGTTATGCCAGTGTAATGCAGCCATAGTGCAGGGCCTGTTTGAAGTGAAAGGTTTGTCAAGGAAGCTGAAAATGCTATTTCTAGTGTCATATGTGCCTTTGGTGAATGCCTAAGATTCTTGGAGAAATGAGATATGCAAATTTTTTTTATGAGAGAGAAGAGAAACATTCATTTCTGTCTCAAAGGAAAATTTGCAGTGTCTGAGAACTTACTGCTGTGGAATTAGCGACTCTTACTTTAAATGTGTGTGGTTTTGCTTTGTTGTTTGGTTTTTGTTCCAGTAAGTTAGCATGCTGTCGTCATAATATTCACCTGACATTTGCATATCAAGAGGAACCCCTGGTGATTAGAACAGCTTTAAACTTTCATCTATAAAATCCTTAAATGTAGGACCTCCTAGCTGGAATGTCCTGTGATGCATTAATTTAATGCAGCATAAGAGTAGTTCAAAATAAAATTTTCACTCCTGGGCAAAGTGGGATTTAACAGAGCTGGCTCCTGTGAAATTCACCTTGTGTTCAGGAGGCTTCATTCAGACCCTGGGACTTTGGCCTCAAAGAAGTCTGAGCTCAAAATGGGTTCTATACAAACCAAGTGTGAAGCAAGTGGAATATAATGCCTTACTCAGGATGCCTCTATAGCTGTGAGCATCTAAGTTCTGATAATGATTCTGGATGTTAAAATTCCTTTTATTGAAGCTTTAATAGGAGTAAGGAAGTAATGAGTAACTAAATAAAATTACTCTGCTGTTATTTAGCATATAGATAAGCAGTTTCTATACAGGCTTATTTTATGGTCCAGAATATTGAACATTGACTTTTTCCTTTCTTCAAACATTACACTTTGAGAATTTTAAGCACTATAGTGGTCTAAAACCTTGTGCTGTCTGTTAGCTTGTCCTTGGGTGTGCAGGAGAATTCAAGATTTGAAGAGTCAAACTAAAGCTATAAAATAGCAAGGGTACCTTCCTTCCACAGCCATTGTAATCCATACTTTATTTGACACGTGGAAAAACTGTGTTCTCCTTCCCACCCCTGCCATTCCAAACACCTCTCCAAAATAAAGGCCCCAGCTGTAGGAAGATGATATAATAAGACCAGTATCAAACTGTCAAGAGAGAGTTTGCAGAAGGGACTGGAATAATATGGCGAAGTCCCTTGAATTCTTTGTCTGTTGTGCTATAAAACCTGGAACAATTCTTGTATTTCATACAGTTCTAGTGTCAATTACCTATGGTTTATGCATTGGTATGACTTACTACTACAGTCCTAAATACAATTATCATCCCTGGATGAGAAAAATAAATTACAAGTAAAGGCAAAGGATACCAATGATTTGCAAGTTCAGAAAAACAGATGCTCTTCCTGTTATTAATCAGGGTTGCTGTTATTTACAAAAAATAGTGTTTATGTTTGAGGACTTCCTACACTTCTGGAAAGGTTTAAAGTACATGAATATAATGGAAATCTGAGGAAAAAACCCAACAACATTCATCGGAATGTTAGCTACAGGGATAAAACAAGTTGTTTTACTTGTACAACTGAAGTCTTTAAAAAGGGGCTATTTGGATTAATATTGCATTTGGGTTCAATTTTTTTAAAAAGTCAAATGTGGCCATTTTGTATATTAACTATTCTCTGTTGAAGTGTTACTCTTGTAAATGTGAGAACTCTGTTTTTTAATGTTTTCTAACTCAGGAAAATCCAAATCCATTACATTCTACTCTTAAATATAAATAAAGTAGCAGGAAGACTCACGCTAGATTTATAACTGAGTGGGTGAATGCTGAACACAGATGCTTTTCAAGCTAGGGTGAAATCAGGGTGTATTATTTTCTCAATCCCATTTGAGAACCAGTTTGCATTGCACCATGCTGCCTCTGCTCCCCAGCCTGAATGCTCAGGTATGAGTTCCAGCTGAGCAGATTGGGGCTGCCTTTCCCAGGAATTCTCAGGGAGGGATGCACTGGCACACTGGGTGCTTAACTCTTTTGTCTCACTGTGTCTTCTTTACCTTAACATACCCAAACAGCCCAAGTTGATGCAGTATTTCAGATATGTTATGTTGTCCCTAGACACTAACTAATGTCTCTAGAAGGATTTCATTGTACATTGATACTTGATGGCTGAGATTGATAATGGGCTGAGGTGCTTAGCTCAGTGGCTCAGCAGAGATTGAAGGCAATTGATACTAATATCAGTATGCACTGAAACAGTTCTGAAAATGTGTTAGAATAATTCATTTAATTCTGAATTAGTATTTACTGTTAGCATTCCTAGAGGAGAGGCCAAAACCTGTCAGACATTTGACACTGACTATTATCATTGCAGTTTCAATTTGAGATAATCTTTGACTGGGGTTAAATACTGAAATAGAGGTTATTATCTCAATGCTTTAAATAAAAACTTTCCATAGCTTAATCAGTTCTTTTAAAAAAAGCCAAAACAACACATTAAACAGTTGCTTAGTCATTGTCACATCAGTTACTATTAAAATCACTGTATTTGTTTGTTTGGTCCTCACCTGAACGTGTTTTGCTTTAGGAACCCCTGTTCCACAGAAAGCCTATCTTCCTTCCAGATATTGCTCAAGAAAGTTTGTGTTGTACAGCTGAGCCAAAAGGCCCCACAGAACAGCACTTTTGCGAGTGAGAAGAGGAAAAGGCAGTCAGCTGTTCTGAAATGTAACAAGATGTTTCAGGGGAAAAAGAGCATCTCCACTGTATGGACAGAGCAATGTGTTTCTTCCTGATCACTTCTCTGCTTATAGCCAGTAAGAATAATGACAGGCTGGACTAATTGCATTATTGGATAGACATTTAGTCTTTTAAATCCAAAGCAGTAGCGACCTGTCTGGAGATGTGCTGGAGTAAGAGCGCTTCTAAAAGGATGTAACTCACTATTAAAGAATGAATAAGGAAAACAGTGTAGCTTTGCTTTAGGAAAAGTAATGTGTGGTGAGGTTGGGTTAAAGCAGAAGCTGAGTGGAGATGAGATCGAGGGATCCCAGCTCCACAGAGGGAACAGGGCTAGGTGTCCTCCAGACACTGCTACTGCCGCCTCTCTCAGGAGCTTTTCCAACTGTGAAATTGCAATGTTAATTCTTCATTGCCATCTGTTCCTTTCAGACATGGTGAGGTGATTAATTTGTCTTCTTAAGCCCCTTGAAAATGAAAGCAGTTTATTAGTGTTAAGTAATACTGTTAATTGGCAAGAGAGAAAGAGGCAGCATGTGGGTTTAGGAGTTGGAAATAAATAATTCTAATCAACTCTCATGGTACCAGTTAAATAACTTAGTGGAACTTGCTGCGTCAGTCTCTTGTGTCTTTCTCCTTCAGGGGACTTTAGAGTCTAGAATTGATTTCTAAATTTTATTTCTTTTTCCTCCATTCAGAACTATGGATCTGAAATGGAGAATATAATGTTCTATTCAGCTTCCTTCCAAAGCATTGCTATTTACACAGGCCACAAGATCCATCTGACCCTCATCAAAACAGGGGAATCTAATGCCTGTGAGCTTGTGTGCAGAGCCCAGGGCTGCTCGTGTCTGCAGGTACTGCCTTTCCACAAGTACTGCGTGTCTTGCAAGCCCCTCATGCCTGCTGAGGAAGGGAGCTGTGGTGCTTTCTGTTGATGCTATATATATATATGATGCATCTCACTCCTCTGCCCCTCCACAGGAGCAATTCTACAGAGCCATGTGGTTTTAAAGGAAAAAGAGATGGGTAAGCTTTATGGGTGACGTGGATTAGTGTGAATTTTGTTCCTTTGCTTGTTCAGAAGGCAACTTGCAGACAGCAGTTGTGCCCCATATAAAAATAGTTGTGCTCCCTTTTCACCTCTGCCAGCTGGAATGGGCGTGTCCATTTTCTGTGGGGCAGCACCCTGCACAGGCAAAACCAGTGCCATGAAGTTGTTTCTTTCTCCTGGAACTCTTTTCACCAGACTGGGCACACAATTTCTTGTGGCTTTTACTGCATCCGTGAAGAGAATGGTGCATATCCTTTGCCATGGTGGCTTGGATGTCCAGCTTCCATCTTTCTCGAGCTGTAGAAGTGCTGAGCCTTGAGCTGACAGCCATCACATGTACCAGGGTCAGTGTGTTCAGATAGCAGAGTACTAAGCTGTAGCTTGTAAGTCTTTGGGAGCATTAATCCTTTCAGATATGTGACCTAAACAGATGTCATCTGTCTTATTATCAGGCTTTCAGTATACTACAGGCTATGCCACTCAGATGGCACGTGTAGGAAGCTTAGAAAGCAAAGGGGAGGGACGCAGGCAAGGAAACGATGCTGCAGACTTCCATCCCCTTCCAGCCACCTCCTGCTCGCCTACAGGCACTAAAGACAACTCCAGTAACAATGGGGTCACAGGTGTGATGAAGCGGAGATTTTGTCCCCCGAGGTGTTAGAGGTAGTAGGACTTAAGGAATGTGGGT
Source organism: Leptocoma aspasia (assembly GCA_013399835.1). Taxonomy (NCBI): domain Eukaryota; kingdom Metazoa; phylum Chordata; class Aves; order Passeriformes; family Nectariniidae; genus Leptocoma; species Leptocoma aspasia. The sequence continues at coordinate 3,986,882 of VXAX01003556.1, forward strand.
CAGGCGCTGCCGTGCACTCCTGCTGGCCAGGATTACATCTCCGAGCTCCACCTGGTGCTCGGCGCCGGCGCACAGCTCCGCAGGACAGACCCGCTCTTCCTCTCCGGCTTCTTCTGGTCCCTGCTCACCTCCGACAGTTTTTACTGTAAAGCAGAGATGGGGTCACAGCTGGGAGTGCAGTGAATCCTGCCCGAACACCCTTTTGTTTGTGCTTTCCAGCAGACCTGCTGATGGGCAGCTTTTTGTGGTGCAGGAAGCACACAGAACTGTCCAGGCCTGAGTGCCAGTACCTGACCTGTGCTGTACTGCCCTTAGAGCAACTCCAACAGGAGCTGGAGTTGTGACACAGACACAACACCCTCAGTTATGGAGCATGCATAAAAAGTCAGGCTTTTCCCTTCCTCTCATGGCTTTTTGCAGGCTTATAGGTAATTTGCTTACACTGCCTCTGGTGCTGGTTGTAGTGCAAATGGATGCACTCCAGTCTGGGACTGGGCAGAAATTCCTGCGTGCAGGTTATTTGAATGCTGTCTTGTGTGCACATTGTCTGGAAAATCCTACAAATGCCACTGCCTCAGAGAATCCAATTTTAGAAAAGCTTTTACATTGATTTAAATTCACAATGTGATGTTATAATTTGTTATGTTGTAATTTCTTCCTTGTTCACATAGTGATCTTGTGTTTTCTAAATCTCATGCTTTTTTTCAGCATCAACCTCACTCTAACAGTAGAATGAGGAGTTAATTTACTGTCATGCTGCCATAACTGTTTTCTTAAAAAGGATCTTGGGAAAAGATGAGAGAAGTGTTTCTGAGAAAGCAGAAGAGATCTGTTTCGATTGTGTGATGCATGTTTTTCAACAACCTGCTCCCCCACTCAAATGAGAGCAAACCCTGGAGCTGTAATGCAGCCCTTGTGTTCTACGAGTCCTTTCCTACTCCAATTTTGACTGGAATGTGTGTGTGTATATAAATACTGGGGGGAGCTGCAAAATGTTTAGTGACCAAAATCACACTGCTGTTTTGCTACAGGCTCAATCTATGTTTGTGATAGAACAACTTTTCTGAAGCAGAAAAACGTCTGCTTTTTCTGCTTTGTAAAAACAGTTTTAGTTTAGTTAAAATTGTTTATACACTGTTTACATGCCTCCCTCCCTCTAGTTTGAGTCCTTTGGTGCTGTGCCTATTATTTTTTTTGCATTGGTAGTCTTGGGCCATGACAAGTAAGAAATTTGTTCACGTCTGTGGTGGGACCTTAATTCACAAAAGCTTCCAGAAGCTCTGCCTTTGGTTAGGCTGTCTGGAGAAGCTACAGAAGACCTTCCTGAGCACCTCTTTAAATGAAAGACGAGTGAGGAGTTAGGTGTAGTCAGTACTTTTGTTCAATGTGAAGTGGGATAGACAGTTATTAAAAAGTTTGCAGAAATGAGAAATCCCTAAACTAGAGAAAGGAAAAGGGCTGTGTGGTGTGCAGGAAAATGCTATTAAAGCATCTGTTTACAGTCTATATATGAAACTGTTTGTGTGGGAGTTCAAAAATATTTCATTCCTCTCTGGCACTGAGGTAGCTCGACACAAACAGCAAAGATTCAAGGTGAGTAAATACAGTACAGAGAGCCCTGCAGGGCAGTGAAGCCTTTGGACTTCAGCACAAGTGGCGGCTGCTCCGCTCGGGCTCCTTGGGCGGGCTGGGGGCTGAGGTCGCCCTGGGGCCACGGGCGGGACAGGCCCTGCGGGAAGGCTGGGGATGGATCTGGCACACAGCTGTGGGACCGAGTGCCAGGTCACGGCCTGCCTGGAAGGGGACCAAGGACACACGTCAGAGAGGATACGTGCGAGAGAGGGTCACGCACCCGGGCTGGCAGGGACGAAGGGAACACAGTCCCTTTCCAGCCACAGAGCTTGAGGAAGCTGGTGGTTCCCGCGGGAGCTGCCTGAGGTTCCCTGACGGCTACAATGACGACTCTTCTAGAATTTCATGCTCTTGCCTTGGACTTGTTCTTGGCTGCTTCTGACGGAGCAGCCGGCAGCTTGGTCTGCCTTGGCGTCCGGCTGCACCCGCAGCTGTGCCGGGCTTGATGCGCCTCCTTACTCCTCCTTTACGAGGCAGGGATGGACTGCTCAGCTGTGTGCTAGCGGCGCAGAACAGGGAAATCACATCCTGGGGCATTTAACAGAGAAGTTAACACAGCTGATGCCCATCAACTACATTGTTGCAGTTGTTGAAAGAGGAACAATCTGAACAGAAAACAGAAACATTCTTAAACCTCATAAAATCTGCTCTGAAGCCATTGCACCAGACAATACTCTTCAAGTTCTTTGTTGTTTGAGTGGTGCCCAGTAGTACAATTTTGCAGGCCCATACCTAAGAAATGCAGAAAAAGCTTCCAGTTCTCTATCAAACCTCATGTTTCCAGGGGATGGGAAGGGATGAATCTCTCTGGTCTTCATTCCCACACTGCAGACGAGCAAGGAAGAATGTCTTTGAGTGTGACAAGGGAGTCATTATGCACTTTTGCCAGATCAGGGAAGGATGGGCTTTATGCTGCAGAACTGTAAGTGGGATTCCCATTCAGCAAGAAATAGCACTGAATCTTGGCTATGGGCGTGCATTATGTGGTGTCACAAACTTCTGAAGGGAAAAGCTGCAGGCTTTTATCCTCATTAACTGTTTCTCATGTGTATTTAGATCCCTTTTACACATCCAAAATGCTTATCTTCATACTCTGGTTGGAGGCTTATTGTGAACACCGATACACAGTTTTATGCAGTGCTGAGGAACTGCCCACTACATCTCCTTTTAATTTGCTGCTATTTTAACTTGAGCAGATTATCCTGTTTATTTTCCCATTAAACTGCATCTGTACCCAACCTTTTGCCTCTATTTTAGTAGATCACAAATTTGCCTTTTGCTTAAGCTGATGTAATTTTAAATTTCTTTTTCTGATCTGCTATGCAGGTTTGTGTAAAAAGGCACACCTGGCATGGCAAAGGGTATGGCTGAGGAAGGAGCAGTGTGTACTGCCATGAGGGGTGGGAGGAAAGAGACCATTAAAAGATGCATATGGTTCCTTACCCTTGGTATTCCTTTAGGGGTAAGATGGAAGATGTATGCAAAGAGCAAATCCTTTTAGGAAGGCATGACCTTAACCACAGTGAATCCACACAGAAAGTGTATTGTGTGAAGCAACTCTACCAACAAAAAAACACTCTCAGATCATCTGGATTATGATATTGCCTTGGTCAAGCCCGTGTAAGAAATGACAGAAACCTGTAATTGTTCACTGTGCCTGCTTGCCCAGGAGAGGCAGCACTCTTTCCTCGGCAGAGTCCTGCTGGGTAACTGCATGGGGGGACACAACAGGTGTATGAGCACTCCTGGTTTTCCAAGGTCAGGCAGGATTGGTATTATATTTCCTCTTAAATCCCAGTACACAGAGGAGGATTGTATAACACACCCTGTGTCTCCTACGTGTTTAGACAAGGAAGCCAAATACCTGAAATGCTTTTTCTAGGGTAACAGCACATCTGGGATTAGGCGGCTGACTTCTACTTTCTCTTGTGTCAGCACTGAATAATTTGTACTTGTAACCGCGAGTAAGGTCCTGTTCAGAAGAACGGATCTTTGGTCTATGCCCAGAGGAGGAAATGTGTAGGAAATCCTGACTCAGCTACCACATGTACTCAGCTACTTAGATTTCCATCTGAAGTCCTTTCTGCTTGAAGCCCGCACACATTCTCTCTAGAGCTTTAAGTGCACACACTTAAAAAAGGCAGCACTTCACAATTGTGGGTAGTCACGGAAAGGCTGAAATCTCACAGAGCCACAGAACAGTCTGTGTTGGAAAGGACCCCCGAGGATTATCGAGTCCAGCTGCTGAATGGCCCCCACAGGGATCGAACCCGCAGCCTGCCTGTCCCTCGGGCAGGGAGCACTAACCGGCTCCTTTTCCCAGCTGGAAAGCGGGATGGCAGTACTGGGAGGTGTTCTGCTGTGCTTCGCACTTGCGGAAAGGAAAATCTAAAACCTGTACAGTGAAAGTCAAAACAAGCCACGTACTCTGGGAAATTTCCGGTGGACACGAAAAAGACCCAAACCGGTGGCTCTCCCCATGGTACGCGTCCTGNCATCACGTAAGGCACCCTGTAAGGCACCCCGTGCCGCGCTGCGGGAAGTGCCCAGGCACCCGGCCTGGGTCGGGCAGGTCGGTCGGGAAATGGACGCTCGGCGGCGCAGGGCTCACTCGGGACGCGGAGATGGGGTTTTGTACTGATCTCGCTCTCCGTGTGCCGGAGAGGTGCCGCGAGCGCTCCTAAAGCCGCGTTTCTAATTGCGAAGGCAAAGTCTTTGTTAGCAGCTGCGCTTCTCAGAGGTTATATAAGCAGTAAATGTCTGGGTTAGGAATGATGGGGGTTGTGCCGCATCGTGTTTGTTGAAAGTTTATCAGACCCGTGTTGTTCGATGCTGGTAAATGGTGTGAGCCAGAGCTTTCCGGGGGTTTGCTAAGCATTCTGACAGCTTTAAACTCGGTGTTTATGGCTGGGATTAAAGAGACAAGATGACAGAGGAACAAGGTTGCCTTCTCCCGAGACTTTCGTTAAAGTATGCGGTCAGGGGAGCGGAGAAAAGCTGGCAGCCATGTAAAAACCACTGTTCCTCAGGCTGCATGACATTGGATAGATGGATGTGCAGAGAGCGTGGCACTCCTGGCTTTGGGGCCATATGCTTCAGGCAGGACCAGGGGTTTGCCACTTGTTTTCCGAAGGGTTTTTAAGTGCAGTAGTCTGGAAGATGTGTTGTAATGTGCAATCTGCATTAAGGTAGGTGTGTGTCTTCCCCACTCTGGGGTATCTTCTTTGGTACTGTCAGTAATTATAGCAGAGAGATTTCAGGCCTTGTTATTCAGATACTTTGTGATTTCGGTTATATGCTTGTTGTGCATAAAATCTATATTTATGATAGATGGAGTAAAATGGTTATTAGACTTCTTCACAGCTCCATTAGTGCCTTGTGGCTGTTCAGAGCCCAGGTCTTGTGAGGGTGTCTCAGTACAAGTGCTTTGTGCACTGGCTGGGCTGTTTCAGGGCTAAATCAGGCAGAAAAGGTAGTCACAGGTGTTCAGGTCTGTGGCACAGACCATATACTGTGCAGACAGGTGAAAACTACCTGAATTATAGAAAATGTAATGCCTGAAACGTCTGTTACTATTTCTTAAGGTGTTTATTTCACTTTTTCTCTTACTCGAAGCTGTTAAAGGTTATTTCTTTTCTTCACATGGCTTGTGACTTTAAAAATAGTGTGTTATATGCTTGTTTTGGAGTAAAATAATCCCCCTAGCAGGAGCTCCATACAGATGCTGGCACATAATGCTGATGCTGCACTGTACAAAGTGCTTGTTATGCTTGGATGTAAATGGGAAGTTCCCAGATTCAGCTCGTGTGCTTAGAGTGCTTCACTCCCTGACCACAACTCTTGCCTACCTAATTTGGGAGAGCATCTTAAGAGGAACTACTGTTTTTTGGTGGGGTTAGGTGGAAGTCCATGGGGATTTCAGTTCAAACAAGCCAGCTGGTTTAAAGCCACATAAAGACAGGTCAAAGAGGCCTTTGGAGCAGCCTTGTCCTGCCAAATGGAAGAACTCATTCCACATTTATAAATAGACCCTGTTCAATGGGAGGCTTCGTTCCCTTCAGAAGCTTTTCCCCAACAAAGGCTCTGCACAGCCCTGTTTTTGAGGTGATTTTTCCACACCCATTTGGAATGAAAAACAATGCTCTTCCCAAGGGCAGCAGGGATAGTTGTGCTGAGAGTGAAAAGCTGGTAGAACCAGTTTCCTGCTGGCCTGTTTGCAGACTGTCCAGAAGAGGCAAGGTTGTCTCCTCCTCCTCTGCTCCCCAGCCACCAGATACTTAATTAAAAGCTTAAAATTATTTTTGTCCAGCGGTTTATGATCTGTGGGAGTTAACATCTCAGGGGTGGAGTGTAGGCAGCCAGGAGGTTGCACAGAGCACCTGTGACCAGAAGCTGTAGCTGCAGGGTCTTGTGGTGACACCTCTCCATCCAGCCAAAAGTCTTCCTGTAAAAACTGGTAGTTATTTTACTGTTAGGGCAATAATATCATCTTCCTCATCATTCAGGCAGTTCTTTTGGTTCCGTGGCTATAACATTTTTACTGATTACATGCAGGTGAGGCCACGTGCGTGGCCCATCCCTGGGAGTATTCAAGGCCAGGCTGGATGGGGCGCTGGGCACCCTGGTCTGGTGAGAGCTGTCCCTGCCTATGGCAGAGGCCTTGGAACGACATGATCTTCAAGGTCCTTTCCGAGGCCATTCTGTGTGCTTTCCTCAGCTGTGTGTGTGAAATTGTGGAAGCAAGAGTAGCTGTGACAAGAATTGTGTATGTGCGCGTGTCATTTTGGTCCTTGCAGGAGCTAAGTTGCATCCGAGCGGCTCAGTGTCAGGATTTCTGGCACGTGGCAGGCTCAGTGCTGGAGGGGGAGCCTCACTGCTGGGCTGTGCATGGCCAGGGACGGAAGGCTGAGCTCGGCAGCTGGGTCTGCTCGCAGCTCTTTAGCTCTTGCTGCCGCATCCGCGCTGGATGCCTCAGCGCTCGGCTCTGCTTTGTTGTTGCACGGAGAAGGTACATTGCTACACTTCTAAGTTGCAAGAAATAGCGGTTTTGTTGCAAAACGTTGAGGTTTCGCGGTTTAAACTGCTAGCTGGATGTTTGGAGGCACTTGGTGTTGCGGCTGAGCGGAGCCAGGCCGGGGCAGAGCGGATGCCGCCCGGCCCGGGGCCGGTGGTCGCGGCCCGCCCCGGGCCCGCCCCGGCGCTGCGGACGTGCGGCTCGNAGCCCCGATAAGGCGGGGGGCCGCTCCAGCGAGCCAGGGCTTGGAGCGGAATTTGCAGGGTTGGGAGCATTCCGGAGGCCGTGCTTATGGAATGGAAGCCGCGCTATAAACAGGACATTGCGGGATTGCTTCCTGAGCGCGGAAAGTAAGTGCGAGCTCATCGGTTGGGGGTGTGCGTCCCGTGACGCACACAGCGGGGACTGGTGGGGACCCCCGTGTGCTTGGAAACAGTTTGATGGCTCGGAAATGGCCAGAGCAGGTGACGGTGTGTTGCAGCCGTGTGTCTTCTTATATTTTGTTACTGTTGAGCCGAAGTGTGTAATCGTGGGTGTTTCAGAGCATGTGACCTGAAAACGTCTTAAATTCTCAATGCAATTTGGGAGTAACTGGGAAGCAAGGAAATAGGTGCTTGCCCCCACTGGGTTTTGTTACAAGCTCGTGGAAATTGAAAGGAAGGGTGGATTGCCTCTCATGCTCAACATGTGAGTTTTACTGGCTTATTTGCAACAAAGCCTAGGAACAGCCATTTTAACAGGAGCTGGCTGGCTGGAGGAAGGCAGCATTCATTCTCTCTATACTTTCTAGAGTGAGTCTCTTGCAAGCATTGAAAAAAGGAAAAGCAGCAAAGAGTAGTTGTAGAAATCATTAGAAATGTGTGTGTAAGCTTCTTAAATTCAATTGTGCCATTACTAAGTTGCTAATACTCTGGTGTGATAAAGTAGGTTAACATTGTTAACAATGTTAACATTGTTGTTAACATGTTAACATAGGTTAACATTAACATAACATAACACCAACATTCATAGTTGGTGAAACTGAATTGGAATTTTCTCATTTATGGGAGCCAGCTCATTTGCCTGCAGAGGAAAAAAGGGTGACTGAGTTCTCTTGTATTTGTGCTCTGCAGGTCCTAGAGGATGAGTTGTTATGGTGAGGATGGGGTTGAGTTATGTGCAGGGTCTTGGGGTAGCTTCTGTGCCTAGTCTTGTGTCCAGAGGCACTGGAGAGACAGGAAGCCCGTGGTGTTGAGGGAACTGAGGGAGGTGCAGCCTCTGCTCCTGCCCCACGTTGGACATTGCTTTTTCTGTCTCCTTCACTTGCAAGCCACTTTTAGCCCTCTCCTGTGTGAAACACACACTTTTATATCTGTCTGTTAGATCTTGCCTGTAGAAGAGCTTTTGGGTTGCAGTTTATATGATCACGGGGCTTGGAAAAGGCAGACTAAATAGCTGCTCAGTAACACAAGCACTTGGTGGTCTTGTGATATTCAAAACTGCTTTCAGTTCCCTCCAGAGCTGAGGTAAAATCTGTGACATTTTAGTTTGGCACATGTGTACGCTTTTAATCTGCTGGGAATTTCTGTAGCTGTCATTGCTGAGGACTTGTTTTAAATAGAGCAAATACTATGAATGTTTAGTGCTTCAGGAATCCCACGAAACTCACAGGAGAATTCAAACTCTTTGGTAACAAAATAACCCACTGTTTAGGAAAAACAGTGATCCTTCCCATTTTTACTAAAAATCCATACTATCTTTTTCCCCATACTTGCAGAATCCTTACCAGTATAACTAATGTAGAAATTTTGTATTTGAGCCCCTTCTACTTGAGATTGTGCTGAAGCTAAGTTACCACAGCTGTGACCAGGACAAAATAATGGGAAGCTGTTAAAAGTTCTGGCCTTTGCAGCTTAGTAAAGAGTGATCTTTGTAGCAACATATGGGTTTTCAGTTGGTGAAACTGAATTGGAATTTTCTCATTTATGGGAGCCAGCTCATTTGCCTGCAGAGGAAAAAAGGGTGACTGAAATATTTCCTGCCCCTGGCCAGGCCATTCTCCCCCAGCTCTGGCACTGCTGCTGAACCTTCCCTGAATTAGCCCCTCAGCTCTGGAGTTTTCTGGCTAGGCTTAAAAGCTGGAAGAAGGTGACTGGCAGGGGAGGATTGCCTAAACCCCTGTGGCTGAAGCTGTTATCAAATATCTGTTGGTTTTCCTGTGATTGTGCAAATTCTGTGGGCTCTGAGGTGTTTGAGAGACTGTTTTTGCTCCTGGAGGAGAGCTTTATCTATGTTTAGAAAACTTGCATCTGTGTAGGGTCTTAGGGGCTTTTTTGTTCATCTTCATAGTGAAGTAGAGCAGATGGTTCTTCATATGATGCCCTTCCTCTTCTGTTAAAGAGGAATAGAAACTATTAAGAAATAGTTTTTTCCATTGTGTTTTAGGAACACTTCAAGAATGAGTCCACCACAAGATAGAAATAGAAATTCCTGCAGCAGTGAGACTCTGGCAAAGTGCCTTCAAGCAAAGAAGGACTTGGAAACAGCTATATCTGGAATCGTCAAAGCTGAACAGCAGATTAAAGAAAACTGGCGGGAGGTAATTTTAAATTACTTCTTAAAGATTTTTTAATAACTAACACGACTTCAATTAAAGTTTCTATTATTCCAGAATATTTACTATTATCGTGGTGGTCTGAAATTTTCCTACCAGTTTGCAAACACATTGCTGTATCATTGGCCATGCTCTTGATAAAGGTATTCCTGTATTACTAGTTTAGGCATGCAGAGTTTCCAAAAGCTGTTGATTGAAACATCAGAATAGAGAGGGAATCCAAATAACATTATTCTTTGATACCTCTTTAAAGGTAGCCTTGGAACTGGTACTGACCTGAGTTATGTGGTGCTGTGGGTGACTGTGATGAATTTTGGAGAAATAAATCACTCCAAAAATACCACTTGCCACTGACAAAGAGTAGTTTGTAACCAGTGCAGCACGTGTCTGTTCACTCTGCTTGACAGATGTGGAAATGGTGTGTGTTCCCTGACAGGTCAAGGCCAAGATCCACAGCCACATCAGCCGGCAGCTGGAATGCCTGCGCAGCCGTGAGGTGTGGCTCTTCGAGCAGGTGGATCTCATCCAGCAGCTCAAAGAGGAGGCCTTGCAGCAGCAGGCACAGCAGCTCTACTGGGTAAGGCTTGCTCGTCACTTGCTGCACTGGCATTTTCAAGCAAACGTTGTCCTTGCAAATATTGGCTCAATTTTAATCCTGGAAGCTGAAACAATGACGTGTGTTTTGTCTTCCGTGCAGTACTTGGGACAGTTCAATTGCCTTATTCATCAGCTGGAGCGCTCCTACAGTAACGAACTGGCAAACCAGATCTCAATTTGCCTGGAGAGGTAAATATATTTTACAATGCAAGTTAACACAGTTGGGTTTATTTTAACTTATTAATTTAATCTGATTTTTTATTCTAATAGAACTAATAATAGATCTCACTGTTCCTACATTTTTAATAGTTTCTAGAAATAAGAACTTTAAAGCAGTCTGAGGTGATAAACCTGGACTATAAAGAGCAGGAGGGGTACTTATTTATGCAGATTATTTCAAATATTAGTTGTTGATGGCAGCTGAAGTAAGAAAGTGAAACTTGTGTTTTGCTGGCAATTTATTCTGTTCCTGATTTGTAGATACCCATTCCTTTCTTGTATGCCATATCAAAAGTCTTCTTTGTTGTCTAATTACTGCCAAGTAGCTTGAAAGCCTTTTTATGACATAATGGACTGACTTACAAAACAGCATGGATGAAGATTGTAATTTTTTTTCCTTTCTTGTAACTATCACCTTTCTCTTTCAGACTGGAAAGTCTTACACTTAAACCTGAAGAGTCTTCCATCCTGAATTTTGAGGCTGACACATCTTACCTTCGCCAAGCTATTACCTCATTTGGTTCCATTAAAACAATGGTAAGCACCAGGACTTCCCTGGGTTGGAATACTTGCCTCAAAAATTTTTTTTTTCAGTAGTGCAATACATTCCAAGTGATATTTTTGCTTTTAGTGATAACTTGAATGGATCCTGTGCACAAGTCGTATAATAAATACGCAGTGGTTTATTAATTTTTACAAGTAGTTTTCACTGAGTTTAGTTATGTACATGTTATTTTAATGTATTGTGGAGAGGCTGAGGGAATGACTACTGCATTCTTACTCTATTCCAGCAAATGAAAATTCATTACTGTTTTCTTTAGATAGCAATAGTTAAAACATTGTAGATGCTTTCTGTGATAAAAGTATTTTGGGATTCTTATGTAAGCGGCATATTTCCTGTATTATTGGAGACAATTCAGGAAGCAGACTCAAGGTAGTATTTTTATAGTCAATTTTTCTCCATTCTGTTTGTAAATGTTGAGAATATTGTTAGCCATAAAGCACTGACAATTTGTCAGTGCTTTACTTCTGCTTTATTGTAGAATTTGTCCTAGAAACTGGACAAAATGGAGAGTAAAATTAATTTTTATTTTTCTTTCAGCAAACCTCAGAGAGAGAGAGAACTTCTCCCTGGTTCCCAGGGCAGAGTTGTGCCCTAATGAACTGTGAGCAGGTAAGATTGACCTGTGAGTGTTTAATTGCATTACAGGAAGGTAAAGAACTCAAGCACATCATGTGAGCCTGAGTAATGGCTTGTGTTTGTTTGTTAAGATGCTTCAGTAGCCAGTAACAGTGGCTATGGTGAGCAGAGTGATCTGATATTGTAGCTGCTCCAGGAACAGACAGGCAGGAACAGAGTATGGAAGTGTATGTGGGGTGTGACTGACAGGATTTTTTAATCCTGTCATTGATGGTGGAACTATCAAATTCCTATGGGTTTTTCATAATTAGAGGGGACTGTTTTTCCTTTTGGTGCAGAAATACTGATGCCTGCTGAATGCCTGTGTTGATGTTCACTACAGATTGGCTCAGCAGTCAGTCTCTCTCCTAACCAAGGGCATTCTCTCTCAGCAGCAGACGCTGTGTGGGACAGTGAGTGCCTCGCTGGCTGACTGGTTACTCGGAAGCAGGCCTGTGGGTGTGTGCCAGGCTCCCTATGTTCCCAGCACCAATCTTGAAGAATGGGTTACCCAAAAGTGTGTGTCAGAGCCCAGCCAGGTAAACCTTTTGTGCATTAACCTAGTTTTGAACAGAGGGGAAAACACAGTATCTGATTGCAAGCAGAATATGGTGGGAATGAAACCTTCTGTAGTACTCTTCATTCTGCTTTATGTTTAATTGATGCTTTGGCACTTACTAGCTGAATGCTCTGAGCTCTAACTATGCAAACAGTTTTACTGAGCATTGCCTTTAGTTTTAATAGATGTATTTCAATGTGTCTTTACTAGGATTTGAATTCTTCCAAAGTCTGCTATCTGGAGCAAGCCTGGGGAAATCTGAAGGATTTGGAGAACTGGCTCCTGCACAATCAGCAGCGCGATGTCGCTGGGAAGACAGGTTCCCCTGGTCGCAAGGACTCCACCTCTACTCTCAACTCATCCTTTTCCACTATTGAAAAGGTGGAGGAATTAGAATCCCTTGGACAAGAAGAAATGGACCTTTCTGACTGGCTGCTTACTCCTGACACAGAAAATGGAAGTATTGCTTCAGATGAGAAATGGAAGAACGAATTTAAACCTTTTAGGGAAGAATGCAATTTGAATGATTGGCTCCTCAAAGCTGAAACATGTACCAGTTGTCGTGGCAGCCAGAGTAAAAGTGTGGAAATTGAGAACCTGGGAAATCTGAAGTGCCTGAATGAGCATCTTGATGGAAAGAAATCACCCACTACATCTGCTGTAAATGCTTGGCTTCTTCAGCATCCTCAGGCCCCCTTTAAAGTGGAAGATGTGTGCAAAGCTAATGATCTGTGTGCCAGCTTTTCAGAATGTGTGTGTGATGAAAACTGTGGAAAAGAGGCTCTTTGCAAATGGCTTCTGAAGAAAGATGGGAAGGACAAAAATGGAGTTCCGGTCAGCCAGGGAGAGGTACCAGACCTTGAGCATGAGAAGACCAAGTTTGCTGCCAGTTCCTGGCTTAGCCCTGCACAGCAGCTCCCAGGGGAACCTGTGAGTGCAGAGAAGGCAGATTATTCAGCAGAGGTCACAGAACCCTGGAAAGCATTGCTGGAGAGGCCTCTGACAAGCTGGCTGGCCAAGGCTGAGCACAAAGCAGAAAGCACAGAAGAAAAGGAGAGTCGGGAAAAAGCAGACAAGAGTTTCAAGAGTCCTTTCCTAGACCTCTTGGCTCCATTCCACCTCCCCTTAAATGTAAACAGTTGGGTGTTGACTTCAAATGACCTAGGAAATGCAAACCCACCTCCAGTGGAAGATAAATGGCTTTTGCGCAAGAAAGCACAAGTGAGCATAAGTTTGTGCTACTTTTGTGTCTTATGTGCCAGGTTTATTGCTTTACTGAATTTAATGACTTCATTCTCTTCCAAAGTTGTAGCTCTTCTGGTTAATACTGACTGAAAGTTTTTAGGTTTCTTGGCTCTTTTAATGTTTTCATAATTATTAGTTACTTAGCACTAAACAAGTTAATATGTTTTACTAAATGAAGAAAGCATTAATCTTAAAGACGCAAAAATCAGTTTTGGTTTTGAACCCTTTATAGAATTTGAAGAATCAGAATGTATTTGTTTGGGGTTGGTTGGTAATTAAGGTGACTTCTCTTTCAGGACTTTGGCCTTCCTACAGTTTGCGACCTTTTTGCCTGTATGAAACTCAGTGGAGATAACGAGAAATGGCTGTATCGGTCTCCTTTACAGGTAGGATACAGAATGTATTAGAACAGCTGAGCCTAATCATAACCTGGGGGACAGAACAGACACTGGAGCTAATGGTCACCTTCAATTCTTTAAATGTTACATTTAACCGCGGAGTGATTTCCTCCCCATAGACCTTTTAAACAGCTTGGACCATTCTCCTTTGTTATTATTCCTCCTCTTTTGATCACAGGCCAGGGAGAGAATTACTTCTGTTCTTATGTAAATCTCTCAACTGATTGACACTTGGTAACTTTGTAACTAAGATATGGAATTAATGTATCAATCTCCAGGCAGCTTCTTTCTTACCTTAGTAATGTATTTACAGCTGACATAATGTTTTTCCTTTCTGATGATAACTCTTTGTTGTTTTTGAAATTAATGAAAATGGTCCTTAGCAGGAGTATTTCAAACCTTAAAAGGCAGGATACTCAGTTCTAGGAGGAATGTTATATATGTTAATAATGTTAACTTTTTCAAGGGTATCTTATGGTTGTATTTTTCCAAAGTATTGCTGTTTATCAAAGAGAGTAATAACCCTTTTTTAAATTTGTTTAGATGTGAAGAACTGGATGTGTTGAAATCATGCCCTTCCTGCTATCAGTCGCACATCACGCTGAGTGACTGCAGCCGAGTGCTTGTGTTTTGTGTTTGGCCGTCTGCTTTCTCTTCTAAAATTATAACAAAAAGAAAGATTCCTTATCTAACAGAGTTATGGTGCAGAAGATCCCTTTTCGTCGTCATTAATTCTGAAATGTAAACCCACTGACCATAAGCAATCTGATGCTTTTAGAGGTGTTAGCAAATTTGTCTCTCTTATGGGAATACAAGGATCTTTAATGGGTTGTCACTTGAAGTATGTTGAAGCCAGTGCAGGTATAAAGCAGAACCTTCCTGGTGCTGTGGAACGTCCACCTTTGACAGTGACTTCAGAAGTGCTGCTCTTCCTGTCATGCGTTGGGTTCCAGCTTACTTAGGCTGTACTTGCAAGCAATTTATTTTGTGGAGCAGTTGCTCACTTTGGAGGTTTCATTTGCATCTTGTGTTGGTGCATTTCACAGCTAAACACATGAAATCCAGACTTTGAAAAATACACGGATTTATGGGACCTAGCATGTGACAGGAGAATTGGTAACTTACTTTTAAATCAAAACTCTTCTTGTGAATTTTGAGCCTTTCAGAGAACAGGGTAGGGTGTTAATTTTCATGCACCAATAGATCAGACCCTACTGTGTCCCCAGCATTTACAAATTATTTGAATGTCACTGAAAAAGCTGCAAAATGAAATGTGTGTTTCTGTTAGTTAGATAATTCATAATGAATTTTTATTGACTGAACCACTGGAAAACAGGCATCTTAGCCACATAATATTTAAAGGTAATATTTGGGGAATTAGATGCCTTCAGCAGATTGAGGTCATGCTGCTTAATTGGGAAACACTAACTTGGCAAACTGTGGCTCCCACTGATGCAGTTTAAAGGTATTTAATCTGTGGTTTCCATGTGATTATGTATGTGAAAGTGGAGTCCAGTAACTCGGATCTTCCTGAAGCTGGGGACATAATATGAGCAATACCTCTTCAGATATTTAGCCTTTTGAGCCTGTAGGAACAAGTGAAAAGATGTTATATGGAAATGTGGATCATGCCTGTCAGGCTCCATGGAAAAACTGTGAAGTTCCATAGTTTCTGGTGCAGCTTCTACTCAACAAGTTGTTCTTAATGACTACGAAAATAGCCCCCCCTTCTCCCCATCCCTGCAGCCTGCCTGGGAATAAAAGTTATTTGAGTTCTTCACAACCCTGTAGAAAATAAATTAAGATCCGACCTTGGTGTCACTTTGCAGTGTGAACACATTCCTGTCTGATCAATCCTGTGCATTCATTCAAAAGTAAGTTTTTAGTCCAAGAAGGGGAGACTGCACATCTAAAACCAAACCCTGAAAAGGGCTTAACATCAGCAAAACACTCGAGCCTTTTGTACTTTCATAGCCAGGGCTTTCTGCTGGAGGCAGAGAGGTGTTTTAGGAGTTCACTTTCCCCTTCCCATGTCCGTGTTGCTGCATGGGAAGACTGCACTGTGACTGACTCCAGTAACAGCCTGATGTGATCAGCAGTTGAACTTAATGCAGCCCACCTCTTGCAATTAATTCCATGTAGTCGTCATTGTGTGCTACTTTGTCAGTTCATTATGAACCTTTAAAACTTGGGGGTATGTATTCCTTTACTCAACTGACTTGTCACTAACTGATATTTATGTAAAACATTGATTAGTCTTTTCCATTAAAAAATAATTGCAACCAAAGCGTGTATTATGCCTCATTTACAAGATGGTCAACAAAAACTGCTGTGGCATGTGTCCAGTTTGCCTCTGTCTGGAAGCTGCTGTAGTTGTGCTTCCATCCAGATGGGATTCATGTGCTTCAGTTCATTTCATCACTGCCTGGAGCTGCACGGGGCTCCAGAGCAGGGAAACTCTGGGGGCTGGCACGCTCCCACACACTTAGTGGGAGACTCCTGTCAGGTACTGCCTTGCAAAGTCACTCCCTGGACACACAGCTGGTGTGTCTCAGTCACCTGGGCTTTGCTCAGCTGTTGGAAGAAACAGACTTGGACAAAATGACCCATTTACTTCATACCACTCATGAATACTTAGTGAAGATTCATGGATTTTAGTAGCACTTGATCCTCTTCTCCCATGGCTGAAGAACATCTGTGGTCTGGCTGTGCAATTGGAAGTGAGTTCCTCTCTGTCTCCCTGGTGTTTGAGCGTCAGCCTCTCTGCATGATTGGTTCCTCCACTGAGTATTTTCCAGAATTTAAACTGCAGCCTGCATTGTTCATTAGGAGAACATTTACAGCTGGGCCTGGCAGCCTTTCAACCATGACACCTTAAGTTTCATGTGGGGGTGTGCATGCATATGTTTTTTTAAAGTGGACTGAAGTTCTTTGTTAGAAGTAGTCACATGCAGAACTGAATGTTTAGCTTTCAAAGACAGGGAAAAAGTACTTCAAAATTATCCCAAGACAGGGAGGACAGAGTAGCAGGAATAGAATGCTATTCATGGTTTTCTGAAATGGCTGGAGAACTTTCTTAGAACAAGCTGAGCTATGAGATTGATGCCCTGTACTGAAGAATACTTCCTTCCCTCCCACACCTCCCTGGAGCAGGGTGGCCACAGGCTCCTGGGCCACCAGCCCCTTCAACTCCTTGTCCTCAGAGCAGCTGTGGTGTGAGGGGGGCAGCTGTTCCCACAGGGCAGGGAGAGAGGGGGGGCTGACAGAGGGGGAAATACTTATGAGGAACACAGAGCAGGTATTAATCATGCTGGGAAAGTACCTAAAAGGGTTGGGGTACCCTCTGTGAGGTACCCTCTGGTGTCCTGCACTGGCTGACATTGAACAGCACAGACCAATACTCACGGAGTGCACAAAGCTCCATTTAAAACATACCAGTTTCCTATCTAGAATTTATTAAGCACAGGAGTAACCTTCTGTTAAAGCATACAAAAGGATTTCCCCCCTCCTTCTCAAGTCCCGGATTAGATCACAGGAAACAGACTATGAACACGGGATTGTTTTTCTGCCCTAGCATACATTTGCCTCCTGTTTTCAGAAGCTGCTTCTGCTTCAGGGTGCCCAGAGATTTCCACCTTAAGTAGAAATTTTTTCAACAAATTCCTCCCACCGTAAGAGAAGTCACCTGCTGACAGGGAATGGTGTAAGTGGATTTGCCTTTCTGTTCCAAAGACTAAGCAGAACCAGCTTCATAAGACTCAGAACCCTTCCATGACACCTGCTGTCTCAGGTCCCTCACTTGGTGCCATAGCATGGAAAGCTGCCTTGTGTCTATTAGCAAAGATACCACAACTGGCACCAAAACCCTGCTCTTCCAAAACAGTCAAGGTCTCCCATGGTCACATTTATGTAACACTGCATGGGAGGGCTCTAACTTAAACCAAATCCGGTTTTCAACTTGATTTTACATCCTTTTATTCCTACTGAACTTGGATTTATTTTTGGTCACACTTTAAAGTAGCAACTTGATACTGATTGCCAGTAAACCATGAATGCAGTATGTCATGACACAGAATATTGTAAACACATTTCTGTATTGTATTGTACAATTCACCTCCCTCACTGCTGCCTCCGTGCTGCTTGTGTTTCATACTCAAGCTCCATATACAAACACATTGTGAACTAAAACTTTTAACAGTTGTAACACTGCTATTTCAGAAAAATGCTCTCAGCTCTGCCCTTGAAGCGAGCAGTTCCAGGAAATCTGAGCACACCACAGGCCAGATAACATGCTATGTTTTTCAAAAGTCAGCCTAGCCTTAAGGTTGTGCTATGAACTTAAAAAGGCTTGTTTCTGTATTATCTCCAGTGCACCTGAAGAAGGAAATACATTTGTTAAGCTTCACGGTTTACCCACTTCAATTAGGGCAGATAGTTCCTGGGTCACATTTTAGTCCTGAAAAAGTCTTTAGAAAACCTAAGATACATTGCAGAGTTCCTGACATTTAAAAAGCCACCCCTGCCCCCCATCAGCCCCCAAAGCAGTTATCAATCCTTCATCCAGCGTGGTCAAGAGTGCAGGAACACAAGTCCAACCAATGGTGACCAGGAAACATGCAGGGGAGGAACTCACTGATGCCAGTGGGGAGACAAAAAGCTCAGAAGAAAGTGCACGTGTTTTCCTGATGTCCCATGTGACAGCATTGTGCAGATGAAGCCCACGTCATCCCTTAGCAGCCTGCAAGTGGGGGACAGTTTCTTTGGTGGTACAGCTCTCAAAAAATGCACGCTAGGAAGGAAGTCCAGCTCTCACACCACAAGAATAACATGCAGAGCACTATGGAGTTGTGGAACATAAGGCTTAACAAAAACCAGCACTGACATGGTGGTGAGAAAAGGCCTGCTTCCTTTATGCTACCTTAAGTGCTGGCATAAAGCATCTAATTTGACCTGGTATCCAAGCAAAGCAAATTGAGTTCACCTGTGAGGGCTCATTAGCTGGAGCACTTGCTCTATAAAAAGCTGGTCTCAGGGGTTATTTGCTACCAATGAGGCTTCTTAGCAAAGTGGTATTTCTTCTTGGGGGAAGGTAAGAGCTACCACTTTCCCTTTACTGCTTTTATTGTTTTTATTTTGGTGTATGCAACGTAATTATTATGAGCTGTTTCAGTAGCAAAAACTTAAATGTAAACTTGGTTTGGACTAACCTGTCTGCTGACCAGTAAGTTTCCTTGTTTTCCCTTGCTCTGGCTTCCCTGTCTTCAGACCTTTTTAATAATTCACCTGTTCAATTATTTAGATGTGGAAGGAATAAGTTGTTATACAGTAACTCTAATTACTGAACTAATTCCCAACTTACTGTTTAATTTATCTGCAAATGATACTAGGTACATGGTTTAATTTTAACACTGGAGAATGTGTAGGTTCATCACAGTCTTTGTTCTGCAAATAACCCATGTATGGTACTTCAGGCAAAAAGTTTCTTGCTAATTGAAAGTCCTATATTAGGTAATGAGTGCAGTCTTTATACTGTTTGGTTTCTTATTGCTGGCTAAACGAGTTCTGGGATATTGGAGCACCCAAATGTTTTGATAATCCACTGGCAGCTGTTCTGCAACAGCAGCTGTATTTCATCCATAAACAACCAGGTCCTTATTTGTTAGAGCAAGTAAGGGAGTGAAGTCAAGCCCTGCTATGCCTTACTGTAACCACCCATCAGGAGATGATCAGCCTGCTTGTCCCCTTCCCCTCACCCACCAACTCCCCCAGGATTTCATCACACTGGTCCTTTAAAATGAATCTATAAATAGGCCACTGGATGCAACACACTGTTGTAGCAGGAATAGCAAAGGATAGAAATGGTATTGAGTAAGTACCACCCTTTTTATTCTGATGCTGTCCCTTTTGCTAGCTTGCCTTGTGCTGTCCCTGCCTGTGCCATGGCTACTGGGGCTGTGCTGCTGGGTGAGGTGCTGGGACTGCAGGGAATGCTCCATGGACACAAACCTTACAGGCACCCAACAAACCTGGCAGCAAGCAAGAGCAGCTATGGAGGCCCAGCATGCCTGGCAGCTCTGGCCAGGGGAGCTTGGCAGTGAGACTGTGTCCCAGTGGCCACTCTGTTCACTTGCAGGTCCAACAAATATTGTTGCCTCTCCAGCAACTGGCTGGCAGGAAGGGCCAGTCCAGCTACATGGTGTCAAGAGATTCCTCCCAGCACAGCTTCCATCAGTTTCACACTAATTGTAAATAAAATAGCAAGGGGCACCAGATAGATCTCACAACTGATTTGATTGGTGACTAAGCAAGCTGTCCTCTGCCCTGCTCACAGGGACTGCCGGGCTAGGGAGCCCTTCATGTGCTCCCAGTTGTTGTACAGGGCGTAGAGGCCAGTCAGCGTCAGACCTGCGATCCCACCTCGCGCTACCCCGCGCACTCCACCTGGGAAAAACAAAACACATTGCAACTCGTTAGTGTTACTGGCAGGAAATGGTCAGTGAACAGCAACTTCCAAGAAGCTGTTTAAATCCAGAGGCAACTTAATGAACAGGCTTTTCTTGAGCAACTCTCCAGAAAGAGTCCCTGTGCTTTTTCTACCTTCCTCTCAAACCAGGCTCATGGTCACTCATTCCTGATCCTGCCACTAATTCTGCTGGAATGACTTCCCCTCAAACTGTGTTAGCACTACTGAGTCAGGGAACCACTATGGAGCACTGGAAGTCAAAGTCCTACTTAATCTATTCTATCTGTCCTTATTACATTTGTTTCTACAGTTAGACATGCTCTCCTCCTGTTACAAAGTCTTCTCCAGGTTTTCAATTATGATAATTAGCTCTGGGCAGGAGGGAAATAAGTGAACAAAACAGCAGCTGGTATGGACATGACATTGGGCTCCAGCGATTCACTAGGGCCATCATGCAAAGCCTATCACTGCTTTTGTGTCTTTGGAATTTTAAAACTTTTTGATTAAAAAATAGGAAGTAGATGAAAGGGATTAACTGGCAGATATTTACTATGGTGTACATTGAACAGCTTTCTTTATTCTTTTATTAATAATCAGAATTATCACCTTGCAATTGAGTAAAAATTAAGTCACACAGGTAAAAATTGAGTCACACAGGTGAATAAAGTCTTAAGGTGCTGGTGAGCACTTTAGTGTAAGGCAGAAATATAGGGCAAGTTTGGCTACTGCCTGCAGATAGTGCACCTGGCTGGAGCTGGGTATCAGCTGGCATCCTAGCTCCACTCCATCCACGTGAGGACTGGGGTGTACAGGGGCACAAGCAGGGACTTCTGTTGCTTTTACTAGACAGCAAAACACTTCTGTGCCTCAGCAGAGCTCCCAGAATGCACAGAACATCTGGGAGTATGACCCTCAATGCCAGGAAAACTTCAGTGAGTTTGATTCTGCAATCTTTATCATTGCAACCGAACCAAGCTAGATAATGTGTACACTGTATAGAACAAGGCCAGTTTTGCTGACAGCAAGAGAAAAAACCCTGCCTTCTTTATTGGAGAAACTGGCAGTGCAGTTTGGGTTCTTCAAACCTGAAAACAAAGGTATCTCAGTAATCAGAGAGATTGTGTTTGGTGGGTTTTTTTTTCTCTTCCTTATGGGTCATAAAGTGGTCTCACAGAACTGCCTTTAGGATTTTAGTGAGGCAACAAGCTGTTTGCCTCAGCTAGACTGACACTGTGTTACCTGTGCTGCAAGGTTAAATGGGTTTCACTGGAGTTCTTAAACCTCCCTGTACTGCCCAGGCCTGCAACGAAACCAAGAAGCTGCAGAAGTGGGACTTGGTATTGGAAGCTGTCTCTAGCTGTAGTTTCTAGAAAGTTCATCGCCAGACCAGCTGTGACAGTTTGAGAGCTTTTTCAGGCTATAAGGCTGAGTTCACTGCTGTAACTGTTGAGAATTCAACAGCTTTAAGAGAAGCCCTACTGCATATGATCTACATGCCTAAATCAGCATTTAGGAAAGCAAATGTAGATGTCGTGTTTGCTAATTGATCCTGAATTTGTTGCACAAAAAGCTTTTCATATGAAGGGCTTGCAGCTGGGTACACAAAACTAACTATGTGCAAGCAGTGTCTGGCAAAAAGCCACAGGTGAAATTTGAAGAACACTTTGTGCAAAACAAGTATTTGAGATAATCTGTAAAAATACTGACTCCTCATTCCTGCTGGGGTAAATGAATACAACATTAGAGCCCAATTTTCTGCTGCTCATATCAGGATTCAAGGGATCACAGCAGGAACCCCCAAAGGGGGCTCATGACCATCATGTGTACAAGGAAATGTGGAACACGCCTACAGAATGTGATGCACTACAGAACTATGACTATTCCTGTAGGCTCTCTCCTTACTGCCCAGGTTCAAGTCCTCTCTTTCCCCTGTAAAATCCTATTCCTCCTATGGAAGATCAGGTAGCTGAAGGATGATCAAGCCTGGCTCCAGATTTTGTGAAGTCACGGCTGTACAGTAAAGATATCATCTTTAATTTGGATTGTTGAGCTGTTTTTTAGCATCCACATATCAGGACTTTAGATGTGCTGCTCCTACTGCAACAAACATTGGTGTTCTCATGTGCTGAGTCAGCCAGGTAAGGATGGCAGCTCTGAATCCACTGGTGAAAGTCAACCACAGGGCCTAAAGCCATCTGTAGGCCCGCTTAGGGACATTGCTGGAGATGCTTCATCAACAGGATACTAAACTTGTGCTGTTGGTATAGGTGCATGACTAAGAGAGAAAATACCCAAGAACATGCAAGAAGTGTTTCTTTACCAGTGTTTCCATACTATGCTTCTGCTACAAAATGCTGGGGGGGG
>VXAX01003556.1:4009202-4024027 GCA_013399835.1 Leptocoma aspasia
GTTTTTGAACCACCCACAGTAATAAAAAAAAAAAAAAAAAGGGGGGAAAGAAAACCTTCCTTTCCCTAACTGGTCAGATTTGCATTTGAGTAAATATGTCCAGGTCTGTGGCAGACTTCAAACAGTAATGCACTTCAGAACGCAGCCCTGTTGCTGGGCAGAAAATCTTAGGGCCTCTGAGAAAATTAACTTGTTAACAAAAACAAAAAATAAGTTCTCCACTCCCATCCCAGCTGTGTTTGCATGATAGAACATGTTCCCACCCCTCCTCTGCAATCACTCTGTGCATGCCTTTGATACCAAGTCTGCCCTGACAAGCCCTGCTGACACATGGCTGTGAGCCCCTAATCTTGCATGTCCCAGTAGATAAAGGTTCCAGCTGACAGACACTTCTGGAAGCAGGTATCTTGAGATGAGGGAACTTGCACTAGAGTTGAGAACTGCTGTGGGTTTCTAAAGATAGATCTGATGCTCTCTAAATGGGAAATTAGTTCTCTGCCTTCAGCTGCTGCACCCTTTCACCACCAAGTACAGTCCCTCCTCTCTGCATTCCAGTAGGTTCCAGCTTACACTGTGCCATGGCACAGCTCAGCATTCCAGTGCACTGTGCCATGGCACACAGCATTCCAACAGCAGGAGCCATTCCTAACACGAGCGGCACTTGGCCAGTAGGTAAAACCATGAGGGCAAAATCTTCCATTTAGAACCTTACTGTCTCTATTTTCAGAATGTTACTCCAGTGTCCTGGGATAGCTCCCAGGAAGTTTAAAGCAAGAACCATCCAACAGCAAGCATTACAAATACCTTCACCAGAACCTTAGACCCACATATTTGTGCCAAACAAAACAAGAATTATCTTTAGATTAGTTTTCTGTCTTCCAGTCTCTCTTGGATATTCTAAATGAAAACAGCTTCTCTTCCTTCTGGGCCTTCAGAAACAAAAATACTTTTAAATGGTTTAAAAGGCTCAACTCAAGTGTACAAGGCAATCTCAGTTTTGCTCCAAATTCAAGCTCAGTAACCAGACCATCTGAACCATCAAGCAGTCATTTGTTTGAACATCTGTGGGTGGCCTGATGTCATTAGAAAATATCAAGAGTTTCCTCCTGCTGCTCCATGGGGTTCATTTCATGATATCTTGTAAGTAGTGGGCAAAGTCTGTAGATACAGAAATTACTGAGGAAACTGATGAACTTCTATTTGGAAGCAAGATATATTCCAGAAAAGCACCTTCCAGTTTCATATTGCTGCAGCTAAGGCAGTATTGCACTTAGGAGCTGTTCAAGTTACTTTGCAAACACGATTAAAATTTGCTGCCTTCTCACTGAGTGAAAGCAGCAGCACCTGACTGACAGGAGGCTACTTCAGCTACTGTAAATGGCACCTACAAACCCTGCAAATCCCTGCAGCTCTGAGTTCACTCTCCTGACTGGCAGAGCTGGGCAGCACTGCTCTCAGTGGCCATACATACTCTTAGACATCAGTCCTCAAGTAACTAAGAAAGCCTCAACAAGCTGTTACCTGTAGTGCTGCTTGTACATTGTCCTTATCTCTTATTTCAGGTTAAAAAAAAATCCTTTTTCTAAACATCATCTGACTGATAATCCTACAGACTTCTTATGTTAAAAGGGGTTCTTAAATTTCCAAAATGCCTGATGGCCCTTAAGTGATGACAAGCAAGTTCTTCACTTTTTTCCAAATACTGCAGAAAAGTAAGATATCCCAGCCCTGTACCTACAGCAGTCCCCCAAAAGCTCTTCTTTCCCCCTCCCCAGCTAAGAGAAACAAGAAAACAGCGCTGTCTGGCCCAAAGAAAAACATGGGTTGGGCTCAGAGAACAGGCTTTTTATATCTCAAGAACCTGTCAGCTAACACAACTGCCCTGAACTAGCCACTGGATGTCACAAAACTGATCTTTAGCTCCAGCCAGATTTACTGCTGGCAATAAAATATTCAGCCCTTCCTAATTCGTATTGACTTTTCAGGGTTGTGTTCTGAGGTCTCAAAATGACAACTACTACCTTCAGCTGTTGCTAGCATGCAATTCTTTTCAGACACACACCATTTTCTGTACCAAATTATGTGACTTCTATTGTTCTAAAGGCATGAGATGCTCTACCTAGGATTGGTTTCCTACTGCACAAAAATAAACAAAGGAATTTAGTTTGTCCAAAGAATTAGTTTACTTTTGTTGCTGTTACCCCTAACCTCAAGAGAGGAAAAAAATTACCCAAGAAAAAGAATATCTACAACCTGTGTAACCCTCAGATAAGAGTTAAAGATTGGTTAACTTTTTTGCTTACTGAACTCCATCAGGAATTATAGTGAGAAATTAATTGCTGTCACACTGGGTCAGGCCAAAGTCCCACCTAGCTCATCTTTTCCTGAGTGATCAATCCTGCATACCTGAGCAGGGGTGTAGGAGCCTCAGCCAGCTGTACCTTTGTAACAACTGGAACCATGCATTTTCATGGTGGGAGGGTATAACAGTGACAATAATTTCTGTTTGGTGGTTTTTTTGTTACTTTCATGACTAATACAATAAGAAAACCAAATAAAGATGGGTCAGTTCAGAAAAGAGGTTGAAAATACATGCAACGAGGCTAAACATTTGTTTCAAGATATGTTTGTCCTTTGTAACATTTATCAGAAAAAACACGGCATAACAGATACTAATTTCTGCCTTTGCTTAAAATTGAAGAATAAAGAATAGTATCTTATTAAATAGAAAAGCCATCCTTGTGGACTTAGGATATTATATCCCCTTTTAGCAAACTCAAACTGACTGAGTTGCTGTAACATTTCTATTGCATGTGCCACTGGCAGAGGAACCCAAAGGATTTTCTTCTGCTACCTAAACTGAGTGTTCTAGGTAGAAGTGGTGAGCTCAAAAAATTGCTCCCATGAAGTTCTAAGACTGGTGTAACAAATTAATATGTACTCTTATTGCTGCATGTGGGCTAAAATCTAGCCAGTAATTGTGGCGTTAAATTTAAATAAATGTGAAAGCTGGAGATCACTTTGGTCAGATGAATCAAGCAGAAGTTGTTTCAAAACTCCTGACATCAGTTTTCCATACCCACTCAATAGGTGTGTTTTGACCTAAGCCATGCAGTACTGCTGAGATGAAGCCCAGATATCACCTGCTTTTAATGGGGACTGAACTGCTTCAGTCACTTCAATGGGAAGTTTCAATGAGTGGTGGCACTGCCAGTGAATGCAGGGAGGGGGCTCAACTGCCACTGTCCTCACTAGCAGAGTTTTCAATCCTCTCTTACCTTCTACCACACAAGCTGTGTCAAGTAGCTTTACACAAAACTGCCCACAATCAATGGCTTTAGAATGTGCACATTCTGTTTGACTGCTGCCATTTTGGTAATGATTAACACTTCTACAAGGACAAATTGTGAAAACTGGGACCAGTTTGGGGCAGCTAATCTTAGCCTTCACAAAATCTTCCCACTATGTTTTTTCCTGTGCACTCATCAGATGCTTAATCACTGGTTTCAGAAATTCAGTCTAGGTTTTACAGTGTACACAGAAGTGTTTTTCAGTGCAGAAGGGCTGCTGATATGATTCCTCCATCGGTGCTGTGGTTAACCATGAAGTTATAATAAAAGACCTGCCATACATTATCCCATTTCTTCTTAAGTATGTTCCTGATGTCTTTACAAAGCAGGAATGATGGAAATGGGAAACCTGAGTGTTTTGAACAGCACTGCCTGCAACTCTGTATCCACCCCTTGTGGACTACAGAGCAGCCTTAATTTGCAATGGCACTTTTGTGTGAGCTTCCAGCTAACACTAAAATATGGAGATTTATAACTGAGTGTCCTTGACAGCTTTTACATTTTCTCTTTCTTAATGCCAACAAGTCATGGCATTGCATGTAGCACAGGTAATTATTACAGTCTTGATATGCCAGATGTGTGCTGATATTTTGCATTGTTTAAATATGGTTTAAATATTCAACGTTTTAAGGTAAATATATACACTGATGCAGTGTAAAGGCAGAACTTGTAAGTTTTACCATACTGAATAAGAAAGGGTATTCTGGCATAAGGTGAGGCAGCAGTTTCTCTGTGCTATAGTTCATATGCACAACACACACTTGAAATACAATACTGTAATGAATAGAGATTTACTGACTTCACTGGCCTTTATCAGGGCTGCCTGCCATTAGCTCTGTAGATCTTGTGTTACAAAACAAATGTCCCACTCTGCTCTGGTAATAAAAACCTTAGTAGTGTCAGATGACTGTGCATGTGACTGGGGTAGTTATCCATGGTTGCACTGTGCCAAAAAAAGATTATATAATGCCAGCTCTATATTTCCAAAAGGTAAGGGGGATGCCTCTGCTGGAATATTAGATGACAGTTCTGCTTATTAATAAACTCCTACAGAAAATATTAGGCTTCTACATGCTACCCTTTCCAGCTGTTCTTGGTAATTTGTCGTATCATTCATGAAATCACAAGGAAGAAATGAATTACAGGAAACCTATGTGCCCTTGCGAAGTTAAGGGTCTCATATTTAAGAAGGCTGCTCGAGCAAATTATTTGTGGCTTCAGGTGGTCTAAGCCATCAGGAAAATAGTTACTCAAACCATTTTGCCCCATACATAAAGTTGGCCTTCAGGAACACTGTTAAGACACTGAAGCTCAGTTAGATATGCAAAAGTACATAGGTTAATTCTTGCATTATCTCCTCCATAAAATGCAGGTGAGTCATGCAGCCAAACATTTCCTGAGTAACTTAAAACATAAAACTTTTTTCCATGGGCTAATGTCAATCTGTGGTACCCAGCAATCCTCTAAAAAAGATGATACCTCCAATTGTTAAGCTTGGAACATGTGCTGATAGCCATTTTGCTGATGAAGCTCAGACCCTCTCACCTGCAAATAATTCAGTTTGCATCAGCAGTCTCACCTTAAATCCACGCTCTTCTCAAATAACCTTGTTTGTTGGTTTTGACCACTATGCAGAGACTAGAATCCTACCACAAGACAACAGTTTCATGAACACCTAAGTAATAATTTCATAAATACACCAATTTCTCTGTGTGTAGGGTTTTTGCAGCTCCAGGTACCACTACCATGTGAATTACTGTCACATGGATCACTTGCAGTAAGTTTCATTTTTATGCAATCAAGCTCTATGTTCTGTGGTTTCCTTCCCTGGCCCCATTCACTTTGGAAGGTAGTTCCCATTTGCCTTCATCCACTCATGGACTTGAGAAACAATTAGTTTTATTCCTGCTATTGCTGAAAACATGGCTAGGAATGAGGTGGGTATGTATTTTATACAACCTCACCATATAGCTGAGGAAATAAATGACTGTTTCTTCAGTATATATGTACAACAGTCATGATTTGGCTCTCATGCTTACTGTCAGTCCTGTGCAGTTGCAAAGAATCAAATTTAATTCAGCTGGATTTTTTTTTTTTAGTGCAAATTTTCCTTAAGTAGCCTTAGCTGGGTGAAAAAGTATTGTAGGTTAGGAGACATTGAGCTAATAGCCAGTTTTAAAATGTCAATTTTCAGAGCAGGACAGTATTTAGTAAAAGTAATGAGAAACCTAATAACTAGGATAAACACAAGAGAAGGAAAAAGAGAAATATTTTGCTACTCTACCAGTGCTTTTGTATAGCATTCCTGTCAAGGTTCCAGCAGCTATGGTGTTCAGGTCATCTTCTGCACCTCGTGTTTTTTCAATGATGACTCCAAATGCACTGTAAAGTAGAGCTGGGGGGGGGAAAAAAATTAAAAAAACCTTCCATGGTCTGGGGCCAAAAGCTTAAGAATCCAGGCTTGGTGTAGCTATTTAGACTATGCTTCTGAAGAACAAATTTTCTGCTTATTTGAAGGGAATCCTCTGCAAAATCCCATCTTTGGTGTTTCTTTTCCAAATCTCTTTCTGCATAGCTATTTCTTCTTTCTTGAGCTATAATTTGGTTCTAAAGTAGCATTCTTCATGACAATATGTGCTATAAAGCACTGACTGAAGTTTAAGCCTATTTTGCTAGTTCGAATTTGTTTGAAAATTCAGGGTTTAAACTTGTACTGGCAGTTTCATACTGTCTTCTGTGGATGACATGAAACTAAACCCAGCACTTTCTAGGTAGAGAAAATGGCTGTCTGTGTGTGACAGGGATGAAATGTGAGTTAAGTACAGCATTCAGATCATGCTACCAAGAGCTGGAGTACAATGGGCTGTGTTTCATTAAAAATGACTACTAGAATTCTTGGGATTTGACATTTACAGCTCGCCTCTGCTTGTGCATGAAATCTTTATCCCCGGAGGGCCTTTTGCTTTGGGATAACTTTAGGGACTGTCCTGGAAAGGACTAGGAAGGGAAATGCATGGGCTTTTCAGCATGGATGCATTTATCATTTATACATTTTGATGAAATGAGAAGTGCCCCTCAACCTCACACCTCATGATAGACTCATATTTCATGCTGGCAAAGAATAGAAGAGTATGTCATCATTTCTAAGATGATTCATCATCAATTAATCTTTATCATTGATAAAGACAATGCCATTTAACTCGTTCCTTGCCCTCCAAGAATTTGAAATCTTTCCTTCTGCTAAAAGGCAGTAAATCCCTCATAAGCAACCATAATAATGTCAATGAGTTAACAGCAGCATCGTTCTCCATTCAGCACAGGCAAGGGTATTTTAGCTTGTCTTAACAGCAAGTAGATTAACAATGAGGAAAGGAAAACCTGAATTCAATATAATTTTCAAAACAGTTCCACACAGATATTGCCTCTGTTCAGGAACAGAATGACAAAAATTGTCAGTAGTGACAAAAAGAATCTCTGAGGTACAGAAAGACTGCACAAGGTGAAGTAAGATGCAAAAATAATTCAGCTCCTTAAAAGGAATTTCTCTGGTAGCTAGGACAAGACAGAGGTCTACCAGAATCCCAAATATAAAGTTCTGCTTAACCCTGTGATTTTGGAGGCCATATTTTGTAAGAAAAATAACAATTTGTTACTGGAATGCACAAACATTTTCTTGAGTAATCTTTCTTCAAACACAGCTGAAAAAACCTGTTAATGTGTCACTTAAACTGAAACCTTGAACTGTAGTGTGCCTGCATCTCAGTTCTCAGACATGTTTTTGTTAGACTTGGAACAAAAAAAAAGAAAAAAAATCCAAACAAGAAATGGCTCAATAAAATTCAGCAGGCAACGTGCATTGCTTATAGAAAAAGTGCCTTCTTTGCTGTAGCTCAGAATCCTCTCTCTAACCATGCCCTCTATACTGTGCCTCAAAAGCTAATGCCTAAATTAAATGGCAGCTAATCTGCTCTTCAGAAATAAGACTGAAATAAAATGTCATACATGCAACTTTGCCTATACTTGGATGCATTTCTCAAAAGTCAAACAGATGTAGACTGGGTTGTAACATGATGTAGTCTCTATTTAAATATTGCTAACTTCAGCTACAATTTTGTAGGACAACAAGTTTCACCATATTTTTTTTGAAAATAATTTAATCAATTTTGGATTTCTCCTTTTAAAGTTACTGCATCAGTTCTCTTTTTTTAGGATTGTGGAAGACTGGGGGGAGGTAAAAAAATTTGTAATTTCTAGGGCATTAGTTATTTCACTGACTTTTATGAAATAATCCCATTTTTCTCAGGGAACTGGTGTGATTTTATTTCACAGCCTCCTCCCACCCAAATCTCAGCTCATAGAAGTTTTTTTCTCATACATCACACTATTGGTAATTTTTTTTTTCTTTTTTCCTAAGCCACATTAGTTATAAGCAACATTTAGGTTTTGAGCCAGTGGTATCATGTGTGATTTTTCTGGCTAATGTACCATCATTTAAAGGATAAATCTTTGTACTGACTATGATACTTCTTCTTCACATAGACATTTTGTTGACTCTAACATTGGGCAGTTGATCACATGACCACAGAGTCTCAATGTAAGTTATTAAAGTTATTTCAGAAATATTAAATTATATTTTTGTCTTAAGTTGTAATTTAACTGGAATTTATTTACAAGTATACGTTATCTGTAATTTCTAGTTATTTCTGATATAGCTGGAGTTTATTTATAATATAATAAAAAATTTGGGTTTTAATTAAAGGCTTTTTGCTCCTTACGCTGCAAATCCCATTTTAGCCTTTAATTTCCATTTTCATGTCTACTGAAATACCCTCAAGCCCCCAAAGGAAAAAAAACCTGCAGTTTTTCCTGATGGATTTAATAATGAAAATTTAGAGAATACTACTATTCAAATAATACACAAATACACTTTCCCAACAATTACATCTTTAAATTGCTTTCCCTATGAAGGAATGACTTTACTTACCCAGTGATCCCAGAGTGTTAGCCCATAACGCTCCTTGTCTTGTCACCATATTTAGAATTCTATAAAGGAGTTAAAGAGGTATGAAAACCTTTAGCACTCTGTGTTTACATCAAGGCAGTGTTTGTGACAGCAGGGCTTGTGTGTTTACACTATATCTGTGGTTAATTAAACTGCAATGATGAACTAAAAGCTTTTGAAAGCAAATATTCAGTCCTGTCAAATCTTAAAAAAAATCTTTCTCTCTTGACCCTCCCCAAGACTCAAATCTCTTCCCTTCAAATGGCTTTCTAACCTGAGTTGTCATTCCTTACGTGGTGACTACACACAGCCCCTGGAATAACTGACACACTTATGCAGACTTAGCTGGGTAAAAGGTGTCCAAGAAAGCCTCAGTGCTCCTCTACAAGGACCATGAGTCAGGGAGTGTGGGGATGCCTGAGGAAATGGTGTGGACAATAAAGCAAGTCTGGACTGCAGCACGTCAGGAAGGAAAGAGACAGTCCCTTACAATCCCATCTGTCCACCCAGCACAAGGCCAAGAGGTGTGTCTGTGTGTATGGTCTGTGTGTAGGCTTCCAGACTAGCACCAAAGAGGAAAAGAGAACCTTTAGTGCGCTCTCAGGGAAGCACAATGTCACTTCTTGCTGGCACCAGCTGCCTCCAGAACGGTGACAACAGCAGCCAGAAGAAATGACTGATCTTTATATCCCAGCAGTGTAACACTATCACAGGCATGGTATTGCTCTGGACAGCTGACTACCACTGGAACTCAGTTCAGCATTTAATGCCTGACACTTTCACTGCTTTATGTTCCTTCCGATTTAATTTTCTATTGTTTTTCCTTTTTTTATAATTTTCATTAGGACACTGAATATGGTTAGGCAGCGAACTAAACAATAATGAAACATTTTATTTTGAAACAAGAGAAAAAAAAAATCTAAGAGGCTAGGGTACTGATAACCTCTCCTTAATTACAACCTCCACCATCTAACTTTATATTCATTCTGAATTGATAGGAGAATCAGTAATTGTAACAACCATGGCATACTGTGAGGTATTTGATGACAAGTGAATGACAGCAAAATTATAATTCATTAAGAAAGAATCTGTGTACATTAAGGATAAATTTGGAGGAAATCTAGCTAAGCAAGTGTTTTCTCTGCACCTGATGAGGGAAAAACAGAACCTAATGCACTGCTGGAAGGTGATGATCTTCAGCAGACCTTTGCCTTGCAGAGCCAGGATAAGAGCAGCGTGTGCACTGACTGCCACCTCCTGGGCTTGACCTGCCAAAGTTTGTGCTTAACATCATGGCTTTGTCCAACTCTGCTCATTCCAAACCCTAAAATACAATTCTGTGCATCTAGAGCATTATGAATGAATTATAGTTATAACAGGGGTGAATATTTTGATAAAGAAGGGGATAAATATAGAAACAACTTAAAAAGGAGCAGAGCTAATATAAACTGTACTACCAGGAAATACTAAATTACTCTTCTAAAATTCCCTTGTTTCAAAGTATTCTGGGAGTGAAAATTTCCCATGTTTTCCCCCAGTTATTCTGTTCCTCTGGTTTCCAATGTCTCTTTCACTTAGGTTTTCCTACAGCCATGTCTAAGCTACCATTATTTAAAGAAGAGGCATCCTGTTGAAACAAACGCTCCTGTCTTTGCTGCGTTCTTTCAAACGATCAGGTAAGGCAAAACCACGGCAAGGTCACGGCTGCTCCTGGATGCCATAACCCAGAACAGCTCCCCCTGCAATGCCTGCTCAGCAGCATGCACCAATGTCAGCCCTAATGCAAATCCAGCCAGGCCCAGCTCTGTGTTTGAATCTTCTCCTGGCTGTGAAAAGCTTGGAAAAGAAGGGAGACTCATGCTCAGGTAAATTAACAGCAAAAAATAGCTCAAAGCAAACACTACTGCTTCTGGGAATATTTCTACATACAAAAACTGCTGCTTTGACTTTGAAGTAGATTTTTAGTAAACATCAGAGTAATAATTATTTCTCAAATATTTAAGGTAAGTCACAGGACATACCAATTGTGACTAAATAAAAAACAAAAAGGTTGAACTGAACATCACTGTAATTAACAACATGTAATAACTTGATCAAGACAAATACTGACTCCCATTTGTCCCCGCTAAAGGAAAAAAAACCCAAAAAATTTATTTTTGCAGTACATTCAGACCTAACCTTGTATAAAGTGGAAGAAACAACTCTGTCACTAAGAAGTAATTTTTTTTTTTTAGATGGAACACTTACTGAACGTTTCTAGGTTTTGACCATGCCATATTCTGTGTCTCCTTCAAGCCAAGTCTCAAACCATTCAGTGCACCAAATGTTGCCCCTAGTTGGAATAATATCATTTATTACTTTTTAAGAAGAAAAAGAATAAACAATACTAGAAGCAAATACTGAGAATAAAATTCAGTGTATAAACTAAAATCAAATATCTCTTTACTTAACACTAGAACAGACAATGTCTTTCAGAATAAGACATTTACTATCTCATCAATCACTGTAGTGCATAGGTGTTACCTGGACAGCTGGGAGAAGTGAAAGCCACAACCACCTACCTGTCATACAACATCCTCCAATGGTAAAAAAGGCCAGCTCAAATCTGCCTCGAGTTTTGTTGGCTCCTGTGGGCAAGATAAACTCATCTGTATCCTGGGGGAAAACAAAAACAAATGCTTTTGTATTTTCCAAGTCTAGTTCAAAATGTAAGCCACACTTATTTTTTTCTTTAATCCGTGCAATAAACTAAAGATGGATGAGTATTTCTGGAGAATTCTTGCCTACAGTAGCCCAGAGATGGAATATACTATGTGTATACTGTATTAATCATGAAAAAGGACTGTAAAAAGTCCAATTGACTGAGTGCTTTTTTTTCCCCCCTAGCTGGGCTAACTTTTATAAATTACATCAGTCAGCCAAGGAACTCATATTGTGTGGGTTGTGGGTTGTTGGTTGTTTTTGTTTTTAATGACTATTTGCTTCATTATTAATTACATCTTGCAGCAGGCAATACAAGCCTTCTAAAAACATTACTGTTGTCTGATTACATACCACTATTTCCTAACTGAGCAACCCAGTCTGATACAATAATACATTAAGTTTTCCACAACTCTGATACTAAATAAAAACTGCCTTTTTATGAAAGAGGTATTTCTTTGCACAGAATTAAGTGATCTATTTTAAGGATGTGAAAAATGCAAGGAATACACTCAAAACTAGTGATGATCAGGTATGAAATATGTGAGGCTGGTTAATTTTTTACTTGTCCATTTTTCTCCCACAGGGACATGCTTGTGTTCTTGCAAATCAGTGGTCTAAAAAGCTAGAGAAATGGCCTAGAGAGACTGGCATATGTGTAGAGATAAGGTGTGCCAAGGCACTTCTTTAGTAGGAGACATGGAAGATGCCTGCTGTTGATAAGGTGCTAAAGCAGCAGATCTCTTTTAAGCTTCTGTGCTTTCCAGTCACAGTATTATCCCCCCAACTTAACTGATGCAGGCTAAAGGAAATGTATTGTAAGGGGTTTTATTGGCGCACACTTGACACTGAATGTGAATGGCAATACAGAAAAAATAGCTCCTAAAATTGTGAATAGTGTTATCAATAAAATGAACCTACAATATGGTTTCTATTTTCCTTGTAACTAGACAGTTGGAGAAATCCAGTGTTTACACAAGTTAGCAGCTTCTAACAGTTTTCACTACTGTCCCAAAAGTCAAGATGAAGCAATCCTTATCTATGTAACATCCAAGTTTCTAGAGCCAACCCCAAAAGCCCATCCTCTAGGCTTCTGCCAAAGGCTGACATGCAAATTTATAACACCTGTTACCTGCTGCAGGCAACCCAGTATTGCAGAGAACATCTTGTTCCATGCCTACATTCACAGACCAACCAAAAATGTGGGGTTTAAAGTAACAAGTACCAGTGTACCATTTGTTATTATGGGAAGACCTGAACCAAAATGTAAGATTCTCAACAGTAAGGCTGACTTTCCTGCTGCATTCTGAAAACAGATGGTCTCTAAACACCAGGGGACCCCCACCTCTCCACATGCACCTTCACAGAAACCCCGAATTTAAAGGCTAATCATTTCAGTTCTTATATTCTGAAATATTAGTTAGGTCTTTTTCCTTCAGTATATAGTCCTAGGAACCTATGGAAACTTTACTGCAACCCTCATTGTTAAGAGAAGGGTCAGTGCTGGGCACTCAGAGCCATCCCCATGTCTTGTGATTCTCCAAGGAAGGAGACCTCACAACTTTTATGGGCAACTTGTTCAGGTAAAAAAAATGGAATTCCCTTTTATTTCAATGCACTTTGCTATTACTTCAACACACTAGTGCTAAACGTGAAGGGCAGTGAAGTGTTACAACACAGACTGCAGCCTCTAGTGTTACATCAATAGGTATTTTTAGAACTGTTTCACACACTAATGCCAACCTTTGCATTTAAAGCAAACTTCTCTTTTGTTTCTAAAAACCCCTCAGTACATACACTTTGTCCCAAAATCCCTGCTATACTGTTTTTAACACCAATGTGTTCTCAGACAAACTGTACTAACTAAACAAAACCACTTTAGAGAGTGTTTTTGGAGAAAGTCTAAATAATCTCAGCTTCTTTCTGACTACTCAACAACAGCAGCTACAGAACTGAACCCACTTCCACCAGAGACATAGCCGTGGTTTTCTATCCTTCTGGGAATGTTACATTGTAATCCAGACTACAACAGCTTCTGGGCCCCAGACCCGCATGTACAGCTTCCATTTACAAAAGAAACAGTGACCCAGTGTACCATGAAGCAAGGCACAGAGGTTAGCAGATACTATGCAACTGTTGACCTTTAAGTGCTAATTCCAAAAAACTTCATGTTCTCAGATAATATGAGCCATATATGTAGAAAAATCCTAACTAAATCAAATCATTGACAAGGATCCTAATTAGATTAATTTGAACATTTCAGCTTCAGTTAATATTTATAAGAAAAAAAAATTACTTGATTTAAAAGATTTTTTTCCTTATGATAAACATAGTTTTATATTAACTGATGTTAAGATGTACAAGTGTGACAGCTACATTATTCTACAGAATAAAATGGGAAGTTTTACTTCATGATGGTCTCCCTTCAGCTGGGTAATGACATAAGGACAGTAATATGAAATTTGCAGCTGTTGTGGTGGCAAAGCCTGTTATCAGGTCTGGAGCTTGGCTGAACACTTCAGTAAACTGACTGAACTCAAACAGTTCAGAAAACTCATCCATGGAAAGAGGGGAGAGATTCTGGCTGCTCTTACTGATTGAAGGGGCTCAGTGGAGGTGTGAGCAGTGCCAGAACTTGTGTGAGGTGGTGTTGGGCTGCCTGCCTCAAGGCAGGGAGGGAGATCTTTCCAACAGCATCAGGCTTGTATTGACACAACAGCCCTACCATCCTCTGCACTATCAGTGCTCATTTTCTTCTAGATGTAACAGCACTTCAAGATTTATTAGGGACAATACTGAAAAAATTGTTTCTGTCTGCTGTTGTTCAGTTCAAGACTTCAGTGCAAAGTGCCAGCACTGCAGGAGGTTTGAGGTGTTCACGCATGATCATGCCAACACTTAAATTGAGTTCAACAGAATAAATACAAGCCACCTTCTCACCTGTACTAGGTACTTAGGGTCCAAGTTTAAATACGGTGACAAAGGGCTCATCCCAGTTACTAAAAGAAAAAAATAGAACACTTTAACACAAACAATTCACATCCTGTATGGCAAAAAGGCGCAGATCTCGTGCGTGGCAGGAGGGAAAACTCTGCCGTGAAGTTGCCCGACTCCTTAAAAGGCGGCACCGGCCGGTAACTCCCCCTTTCCGGGAAGCGGAATGGGAGCCGCTGGATGAAGTGACCACGACGTCCCTGTGACCAGCACCCGTCGCGACACGCGGCCCCCGCCGAGGNGCGGCCCCCGCCGAGGCCTGGCACCTCCG
Organism: Leptocoma aspasia; assembly: GCA_013399835.1. Lineage (NCBI taxonomy): Eukaryota > Metazoa > Chordata > Aves > Passeriformes > Nectariniidae > Leptocoma > Leptocoma aspasia. The sequence continues at coordinate 4,023,520 of VXAX01003556.1, forward strand.
CGCCCAGCGCCAGGAGGGCCCGGCGGTGGGGATCGCCTGCCCGCGGCCGGGCGGCGGCGGAGCCCTCAGGGCCGCGTGATTCCCGAGATCGGCACCGCCACCGCTCTCGGTCCCGGCCGCCCGGCCCTGCAGCGGCCGGTGCGCGGACCCCGCCCCCCTGCCCCGGCCCCGCCGGCCGCCCCAGTACTCACGCGGCACCCCGGCCAGGTCGGCGTGCGAGTACCCGAGCCCGCCGGCGCCGAAGAGGCCGCCGAGGCCGGTGCCCTTGGAGTTCCCGCCGCCCTCCATGGCGGCCCCGCGCCCGCCGCCCTCGCCAGCACCAACGGCTGCCGCAAAGCGCCGCCGGAAAGCGCCGCAAAGCGCCGCCCGGCGCCGCTGCTTTGCGGGTCGCCATGGCGACGGGGTGAGGCGCGCCGGGCGCCATCTTGCTGCGAGCGCCGGGCCCCGCTCTCCGGACGCTGCTCGGTCCCGGCCCCGCCGCGCCCCCCGCGCCTCGGGCAGAGCCCGG